>JAMKCH010057966.1:0-100006 GCA_023653785.1 Ophioderma brevispina | reverse complement strand
TAAAACCGGTTTAACCCCCGCCAGAGTCTGGTCCTAAGCCCAAGACCTCAGAGAGTCGGTGTATGATGATGCCCGCCCATGACAGGGAGATGGCAGTCAGGAAATTCTTCCTGAGACGCGTTCAAGGACTTCTCGCTGACTTCATAAAACACGTGATTCCAATATGGTGGCAGCTCTCCACATGTTTTTTTTTCTTATTTAACACTATTTATGTGTAATGTTATTTCATCATAAGGATTTGGTTAAATGCCCGTAAAGAGGGCCACTTTTCAAAATGGCTGTCAAATGTCATATGGGGCTTTGTACATTTCAGATTTAAATCCTAGTACCTGTTATAGTATGGTGATACATAATTGTTTTTGATATGAAATATTTTTAGCAATAATCGCTGAAGGCCGGGGGACAATATATTTCTGTCACCTCTAACCAAAATGAAACGTGAACACCATAATTAAACACACATGCAACACAAAAATGCCATTGTTGCGTTCTATTTCGCACCAGTGCCAGGGGCACATTAGACAAAATGTTATAATTTGAATCTCATCAACTTAACTACTACGAGCCAATTGTATGCAGCCTACCCTAATTAAACTGGGACAGCTAAAGAAAAGTAATCACGATAGTAGCCGGCTACGAAAACTCAAAAACTCCCAAAGATATTGAGAGAAAAAATCTGAGAAAAGTAGGTTGACCCCATATGCTAGCTATCTCATGCCAACCTGATGAATGGACAATTTTCTCCTAACTAACAAACCGACAAAAAACGAGGATAACCACCGCTAAAACACTCGTAAACGCCACCAAAAAATAAATAAAACGGTAGATACGTGGTGGTGCGAACCAACGTGAAGTGAACTATCATAACACACGCCTCGCCCCCGCTTCATTCATGACCGTAACGTGAAGAAATTCCAAATATGTGACCCGCCATTACAAACCCAGCAAAAAGTTCGCAGTGACAAGCACCACTTTTTGCAATAAAGATTGATGATTGAATACCAGTCAATTCCACATAAGATATCAATAAGTTTGTTAAGACCGTATTTGTTATGCCCTCGCTATTTAAATCACCAACCAAAGGCAGGCAGAACAACTGTTACACAAAGACAATGCCACGTTAGCATTCCAGTCTTTTGTTGACTTCAATAAGAATACCTACAGAGAAAGATGCAAAAGCAGGTGTGATACAGCATTTGGCTTGGCTAGTGGGATTAGTCTACATAAAGGCAACTAAAGTTCTACTTGCTTTTATTGTTAAAGATGAATGACATGGGGGGATTTGGTTATTTCTGACTGACTCTGATCAAATGAGGAATAAGTCACTGCCAATGTTCTGGTTTGTAAATGGTGGGTCACCTATATGCTAATTTCGGCGGGGCGCTTCAACGCATATATTTTCATCTCCCTTCAATTGGGCCCGAAAATTCAACTACGTATTAACGGGATATGACTGATTTAACCCTCGTCCAACCAAGGGTTTTGTACTACGTTCACGACCAAGGGGGCGTGGGGGTGTTACAACCCCGTTTTTTTTCGTAATTTAAAAACGACAAACATCGTCCAGTGTTGTAGGCCTACATGTCCTTCTTCAAATCAAGTACAAAAAAATATCAAGTTTTAACAACCTGACGTCATAGTGAGTCATAACTGAGAGCTTTATTTTTAAGCAAATTTGTAGAGCAAACGCCCCCAAATCGAGGTTGATGCAAGCAAAATTGGTATTTATTTGGCAACAATAATGGGTGTGCAAAGTAAGCATACACATGTTAGTACTCTCTAAATAATAAGAACAAATACAAGTATTGGCCTTACAGTAGACAGAATAGATACATTAAAGACCGTTTTTGGCCATTTGACACAGTAGTAAAATATAGAAGGTGGCAACACCCCCCCCCAACCTTCCGCTTTGACGGGAATGTTCCTGACCCCATGAAGGTGAGTACTTCAATTTTTTTCGCTTCTAAAATGCCCGCAAAGGCTGAACTTAAGATTACATAAAAGCCTTAGAGCGTATTGTTTGCGTTTTGTGCGACAGGGGTCATCGTTAGGGGGGGGGTGGGTAACCTCCCCCCACGGTTGCGCCGGACGAGGGTTAATATAAAATGTACTAGTAAAATGCTGAAATGTAAAAATAAAGCCATAAATTTTGCAGCCATTCGAAAAGCGCACTCTAAAATCTACCAATAAAGATAATTAAGACATACCTCAAAATTGAGATCATGTGTACTCTTAGATGGACATATTTAGCTTCATGAGCTTTAGTAATTTTGGTAGCCCTTTTGAAAAACGTCCTGCAGCGATCCTTTACATGATCCGATAACCACCAAGTCATCCTTAGCTAACGGGTTGTTTCGGTAATACCATTGACACGACATCATGAAGCAATTACATGGTCAACAGAGTGACATCTTTGTTGCGAAAGGAATGGGCATTCACAGATGAAACGGTAAGGTTGACAATGGTTTGAAACATGGAATTGGACGAAGATGTATTAATTGTAGGTCTTTTATTGGCACGAATAGGCTTTGGAAGTCTATTAGTTACACGAACTTTATTTTTCTATGTTTCGACGGCAGCCCTGTTACCCCTAGTGTTTTGAACTGTATACCCAAAGATGTGATATTTCTCCAAGTTTTTCAGACACAGGATGATTAACCATTTAATTGCATTAGTCAGCTCTATTATAAGGTTAGATGATTCTATTATAGCACATTGATCTCTAAGGTAATCGACCATTTCAAATGTGTGACAAATGTTGTATTTAACTGATCAGCATCCACGTAGTGTGAAAATCGTTCTCCTGGCCAGAGACCAGTATAACAACTAGTACTAGTGCTAGTACTAGTTTAAACATCGCCTAGAGTACATATTCATAGAGTACATATCATAAGTGTTAAAACAATGAGAATTAGTCCACCGGTCAACCAATCAAGTCCGTTGTAATCATGCCGGATGACGAAGTCAAATGCCAAATGAACTGTAAACAGTTTGGTAGATAAAACTGGGTATAAGCGACGAAAAAACACAAAATTATAGGAAGAGGTTTCATTTGGCTGCCTGTTAGGCGCTCAACCATTGGTACTTGGTCAATTGAATTCTTAGATTGTGTTTTAATCTGTAATATGTCATTTTCTGGGAATTGGCAGACCTTTGTTGAAAAGGCGCCATCTAGGGGGCATGTTATCATTAATCTTGTGATGAAATACCATTACACAATAAATAGCATTAAGAAACAGCCACCAAAATGATTTTTTTGGGGGGGGGGGGGCGGGGGGGGGGCGGGGGGTGGTGAGGGGGTGGGGGGTGGGGTTTTTTTTTTCTTCATTCTGATTCTCAGAGAGCTGTTAATATACTTTAATATGCGTTTTTTTTTAATTTGGCGGCCCTTTTGAAAATGACCTCTATCGAGATTCTCCAAATTTCTCAAGGGTTGGACCAAAACAATCTTGTTCCAGTATCCTTGAAAATATAACACATACTTTCAAACGTCTGCACTTTGTTTATGCTTGTATTTTGTAATAATTAATTGGATCATTTTTTACTCTTAGGTAGCTGTTTTTAGCTTCAATGTCATTTCTGGAAGTTTGGCGGCCATTTTGAGAGTCATCCACATTTCCCAGCCGTTTGGACAATAAAAAATTGTGTTCAGCATCCTTGAAAAAAATATAACCCACATCTTTAAAAAAAATTTCACTTTTTGCTTTATATTTGAATTTGATAATACTTGAAAACAGCCCCAAAAGGTTATTATATGGACTTGGCAGCCATTTAAAAAAGCGCCCCTAGGGGTTGCTTAAGCATAATTTCGAATATTTGGAATAGCAGTACACAATAGTAGCATTAAGAATACCCAAAATTTTTTCATATTAACTCTTAGATAGCTGTTTTAGCTTTTTAATATTCCATTTTCTGGAATTTTGGCGGGGGGCCATTTGAAAAAGCGCCCTCTAAAGGTACCTATCCCTAAATCCTAATTAATTTAAGTAGCAGTAGAATAATAGAAGCATTCAAACTACCCCCAATTGATTTCATTTGGATTCTCAGAATAGCCGTTTCTAAGCTTAAATATAACCATTCGACCTGGAATTTTGGCGGCCATTTTGAAATCGGCCCTCTAGCAACAGTTCCCCACATTTTTCTCAGAGGTTGGACCAAATAATCTTGTTCCGAAAAAAAAAAGAAGAGGAAAAAGTGCCCAACCTTGTAAAATGTAAACAAATTACCTTCACACATTTTCACTTTGATTATACTCGTATTCAGATAATATTAATTGATAACGGTCCCAAAAGGCTCCTATACTGAATTTAGGCAGCCATTTGAAAAACAGCGCCCTCTAAGGGTACTTTCATAAATTTTTAATTATTGGAATAGCATTACTAATAATTAGCATTAAGAAATACCCAACAATTTATTTCATATAACTCCTTAGATGCTGTTTATTAGCTTTAATATGCCATTATCTGGAATTTTGGCAGCCAATTTTGAAAAAAAAGCACCTCTAGCGAGAGTTTTTCCCACTTTCCCAGAGGTTGGACCAAAAAAAATCTTGGTTCAGCACCCTGTGAAAGTTACAAGAAAACAACTTCAAACCTTCTTCCCCAAACTTCTAGAATGGGACTTTCTTTTTTGAACCCTACTAATATCCATTGGTCTATGCCCATCCAGTCTAGAGGCCATTTTGGTCTAAATAGTGCCTACCATTTTTAGTCTAATAAACCCACACCATTTGTTCCAATTCCAATTTGGTCTAAGTGGTATTTCCCGGGGTGCTCCTACAATTGGGGTCCGAAAATAGGTTGAGTGTTTTCCAAGTCCAATTATGTGGATATTAGTATCAAATTAATATTGTGTTTGTATAATTAAACCGATTATGGGTTTGAAATTTGGGCGGTAGTTTATTACTTTGGCCTATTTTATTAATGTGTTTTTGTTACCCTTGCTTATTTTAATTTTGTGACAAGGAGATCAGAAATATACTAAAAAGTTTTTCATACAATAAGCTTTAAACTCTCATATTTTTCATTTATTTCCAATCTTTTGGTTTTTATGGTTTCTGTTAAATCTTCCATAAAAGCATTCGACACTGTGACCATGTTATTCCTCTGCAAGAACTTCAAATGGGTGTTTTCCTCAGGGAATTGGTTTACAATCTTATTTAAATGGCAGCACACAAATTGTTAATTGTGAATCATGTGTCAGCCATTCAAGACGACAAGGTTTCTCCTCGACGACACGAATTTCTTTCTGCAATATATCAAGGTATTCCTCCACCATCAGTCTGTCGCTAAGTCCTCATATAGGACCACAAACTGGAATCCCTTTTTTGATTCCAAAACTGAAGCCTTTTGGCTTAAAAGACGACACCAGACAGTTTAAATAGCTTTCAAGCTCCGGCGGTTTCCAAAGTATTTTAAATCTTGGGGCGCTCTGCAAGAACAATCTACATTTTGTAGATTAACTAGCTATAACTATAATGTATAGCTGCTGGTTACAACTGCTACTGGCGAATCTTCTGGCCAAGTTCCCCTTACTAAACAAATATTTCATAACTAGTATTTCCTAATACCTCAAATAGGTTATAACAACATTACATGCATAACATACCTATCACTGTAAATCAGTTTCACAAAAAATTTACATCATCTAATTGCAATCATTTTTCCATTTAACTTCATGGAATCCCCAGGTCAATGTAATGTTTTTTCATCTTAAAGCATAAACAAGTGACTCAGTTTTTAATTACATCTTGGGAATTCCCCTTTCCCCTATTGTTGTGTCAATTATCTAACAGGTAAACCTTGCACAAAACAACATAAATAAAGTACTTTTCCTGTGAGCACTCTTTTCTCCAATAAATTGAGAAAATCAAATTGATATTTTTAATCAGAAATTCGTTTTATATAAATTAATTCGTTTTGAACGAATTAAAAATAATTCGTTTGAACGAATTGTCAATTCGTTTGAACGAATTTTAATTCGTTTTAACGATTTGGTTAATCACACTATTGACTTGTCGTCTTGGCACACAGCGCCGCCCATTGTTAAATAACGGTCAGAAAGTAATTTGAACCACCGCGACCTTGGCAATCTTCACTGCTAAGGAGTTCCCAAGTTTTCGACGGTAACATGCCCCAGTGGGCGGTAGACGTTTCAATACTAGGGTGCAGATCTAAGGCCGAAAGTCGCTCCTTTAAGCAAAAATCCCAATTTGGAGTAATATAGGATTTTTCTAGCTTAAATTATGTTCAATATATCAGGTGTCTGAAAAGTTTTTTACAAGGTTTTGCATCTGGGTTGGTTTAGGAGTTATGAAAGCCTAATTAACCTAAATTGGCATGATTTTTTGTTCACCATCTATTTTATTTTTCCCGGGTGTACAACATAATAAGTACCTGTAATCGTTGTTTGTTTTGGTTTGCATTTTGGAGGAATTGATTGCTCCTATCTAATTCACAACACCTTTTTGTGATTAAATGGTCTTTTCAGTGTTTTATTTTTGAATACCATTATGCAAATTTTTCATGTTAGACAACCTGCCAACTTTTTTTTTGATTTCCATCGCACAAATCATCACCACAATGGAAATTTTCGACTGCAAACATTTCTGACAATCACGCCTGGTCACAGCAGTGACAAGTAGTATACCAACAAACTACACTGAAATTACGTTACCAAATAATAGTGGCCTTTGGTATTTGGTTGAACTTCTTTTCAGGATACACCATGCGACAATACAGCCTGTGTTCCTTCAATAGCCACTGTGATCTCCAAAAATAACCATTGTCATCATAATGGCGTAACGTGCAATAGACGAAGCTATTATGACCTTTGAACAACGCAGCAGCGTGCATCGGCCCAACCAACTGGGGAAACCAGGGTGTGATGTAACTGCTTTTGTTTTCTGGTTTAAATTTGCCGCCTTAATAGAATACATGTCAACATTAATTTCGCCTACAGTTTTATGTCATTGTCCCTATTTACTTATATCAACTAAAGAAGACGTATGCCGTTAAATAGATAAAAAAAAGATAATATTCACACATTAGTATGTGATTTAATGACTTGTGGAAGAGCGATATTAATATCGCTCGCTTGAGATGTTTTTTACGAATTCCAATTTAAAAAAGACCTCAGCATTTCAATAGGCATTAGGCTCAATTGTACTTATTGGTATCTATGCAAAAGTACAGGTTCGAAATAGAGTAAACCCTTAAGACTGAAAGAAATTTAGGGCCATCAAACGGGAAAATAGAAATCTTACAAACAATACCGCTATTATAACAGCAATTCGAAAATGTTCATCGCCCTTCAAGGAACCCGACATATTTTTGTTGCATCTCGGGCGCCTGTAATGGGGTCACAACAGACGTTTTTGGATTTATATTGCAATTTTTATGTGTTTCTTCACCTGAAACGAAAAACAATTCCCAAAACAGCTTTGTGGTGTTTACATCAGGTTTTTGTAAATAAAACATCCAGAAGGGTTTTAATTCTCAGTGGCTTGATTGTAAACCAACTGAAATGTAAGAAAATGCCACAGCATACTGTATCAATTTGCCTGTAAATCCTTCATACTGATATGATATAGGCTTTCCTTATAATGTCAAGGAAGCCATTCAATATCACAAAACAAAATATCAACGAAGTTCATTTAAAACTGACAATTCCTTTCGTATCGTGGCCGGATGGACGAAATGTTTGGTTTCGTTTGTAACACGTATCCATGTTATCGGTCTGAAGACAGTTGGGAGCCAACTCTCAATATTTTTCGGGTCTCCTTTCAATTCTGGGGCAGAAGGAGGCCAGTTACCCCTTTGTAATTATGTCACATGATTCAAGCAAACATGCCTTCTGAATATATCAATTTGTAAGCACTGTATTAGCGTACTTCTATAGCACCAAATGTGCATTGTAACAAATCATGTTAGCAATAATTACAAACATTTTTTTACATTCTTACTATAATTTAATTCCGTGTTTAAAAAAATAACATATTTATTAATCTCATTGATGGATAGCGTTTAGTATAAAATAGTATTTAGACCTTTTACCGTTGTACATATCAGGAAAAAAACGAAGTTTTGACAAATTACTACACACATTTTATAGTGATATAGCACTACAAACAGCAATGACATATGCCCTATATACTGGTATTTGAGCTTTAATATACAAGTACTTTTTAATTAGGTACAGAAAATTCGCCTTGGTAAGAAGTAGGAATTGACGTATGGGACAGGTCCACGTCAAATTCAATTCTGGATCTTTACCTCTTCACGAAGTTTTTGGAGTTTTGTGAAATACCTTGGTGATACGGTTAACGCCGCGTTACCTTTACACTTGATAACAGCAGTTTTTCTTGAGTGAACAATATTAAAAAATCCACGATATATCATTAAAAACATGAAATATCACCGTTCCCATGTGAGGACCGCCATCTGCACGAATAAGGTCCGTCACTATCATGTCACTGTAAAACAGTGGAAATTAAATACCATTTGCCCTAGCTTAAACATTTTTAAAAATTTTTAAACCTCGAAAAAAAAAATGACGCCAAGTGGTTTATAGATTTGACATGTTTATTACCTAAACACTTCTACTTCGCACACTTTCTAAATTTTTTTTTTAGCAGTGAACCTTTAACGCAACAACCTAAAGTTACCTTGTATTTTTCAATTTTTCTAAATATCTAAAAGGGTCAATACATAGATATTTATCTGGCACAGAAGTAAGATGGATTTCACGAAGGATCTCACATAACAACACATCTCGAAACGTATTCACTCATTTGCCGGTAGGTGTTTCGGGCATTCGACCCCAAGTGACATTTTATTCCTTCCCCTGGGATGTTCTCAACACAAATACCATACAGGGACTTGCCACAGACTTGCCTCGTTTTCAGCATTCTGGTATATCAATGACTCCCGTTTTCATGAAAATTTTGGTATCACATGTTGGTCAGGTTTTTTTCTTCAAAATGTCCGCAAATTTATTGGAAAATTAGTGTCAAATTTTCTCATCGGAAACAACATTGTTTAAAAATTGTTGGAAAATTAGTCCAAAAAAATTGTCCCAAATTTGCTTAAAAAATGGTCAAAAATTTGGAGGAAAAATGGCAAATTTGGGTTAAATTAGCCCATAAATTTGCCCTCTGGTAGCTATAGGGGTCCTTTTGGCATAAAATGTATATCTATAATTTTGGTCCTACTTCCAGACTGTCGGAGGCACGTCCCTACAAACCAAACTTGAGACACCCCCGTGTTTTCTTAACAGTACTTCGCACCATGTTTCTCACAATGTTTTTTTTAGAGTGAATCTTTAACTTAACAACTAGAGTTGCTTGGATGTTTAATTTTGGGTAAAGGTCAATAAAATGCGGTATTGTAGCTTTGTCATCAGATTTTTTAAGATGGAATTTATGACTAAAGAATCTCCTTATAATAAACTTGGGGATTAAGCTTTGAACAACCAAGTTCAGTATAAATGTTTAATATAGCACCCTTGTTGTTTCGATATGTGAGCCAATAAGGAGTAAAGTTTAGGTAATTTAAATCACACCATAAATCATGTTTATAAAGTATCAACGCAAAATTCCAATGCAATCCATATATAGTGCATGTAGTGGATTTCATATAGATCAGACCTCAATTGATTTCTTAACTTGTATTTGCCTCCAAAATGTCTTAAAAGTGAAAAAAAAGTGATTTTAATTTGCTCATATTTCAAACCGAAAACATAGGTTCTGAATTTCGTATTGCTCCAATAGTCCGGGAGAGTATGGGTTGAGTATGTCCACATTTTTTTTTCATGAAATATTAGAGTTATTGGTGTGTAGACCAAGAATCCTGGTCATCCTTGAGAGTCATTTGTAGGTGATATTTTGTAATCGCTCTAGGTGCGCTAAAATACACCTTAATTTTGGAGAAATCCAAGATGGCGGCGCCATAACTATAATTATCTATTCAGCCCTATATTATCAAACTATGGCTTACTACTACTAGATATATTATAGCCACAATGACAAGTGCATGGCACTCTTAACATTGATCATACTTCAAATTCCAAATGGAAGCAAAAATCTAATAATTTTAAAATATGCCCTAAACAGCGAATACCTGAGATAACATAAACTGAAGTCTTAGATTATGATTTTGACCCAATAAATGAATTTCTGATACTTTTAAAGTTGTAACATTACGTCAATCAATTTGGCGAGGCAGCCACAAATGTGAATATCTTCACAAAATACTTGCAAAATTTCTAAATATTGTCCTTCATTCAAGTATAAATTAATTGTTTTACTGGAGAATTAGAAATGCCGGTCATACATGCCGTTCTCCCTGACTGCCAATACCAAATTACGAAGTCACATTTGTTGCGTACTAAAGAGTAAGCTTAATCCTTTTATGTGATATTATTGCTGGAACTTTACATCTGTCTAACTAAAATCAGTGCTTTGATTTTTAGGGGCCCCTAATCAAGGATATTTCCCATTTTTAAAACTACTAGTGGTATCAACATAATTCATTTTGATCTGAATTGTGTCAATTGGACAAATTATTTTGGTGAGCTCTCCGCTGACTAATCTGATTTTGAGTGTAATCATGATAGGGAGTGTTTTTTCTTTTTTTGCTGATTATATGTGAGTTAAAGATTTAGTTGTCTCAGGAGCCTCCTATATTGGAAGAGGGGATTGTATATATATTCCCTCTCATTTTGATGTGCCCTTATATCTCCCACACCTAAGAAAAAGATGCTAAAGAGGTTGGTTATAAACTGTCCTGCTATATAAGGTTTCTTCAACGAACCAAAAATAGTTTCTTTAAACTTCTGTATAGGCACAATTTATGTTCTGTTAGGAACCTTTTTGGTTTCTCAGATTTTTAAGAACCCTTTTTGAGGGTTCCATTTCTTAAAGGTTTCCATAGAGAGGACAATAAAAGGTTCTAAGTGCCGTTTTTTCTTAGAGTGCATCTCCATCCTATATCCCTTACACCCGAATCCCATCTCCATTACGAATTCCCTTACAAACACCCTTCCCATCTCCACTCTAAATTCACTCATCACCTATTACCTTTCCGCATTCTCCATTATGGAGACCCTTATCTACTCCTACCCTTTTGCACGTTTAAAACGGGTCATCTTTGAACCCGTTGTTTTAAAGGGTTAAAGTTTGTGACCCACTTTGTGTCAACAAGTGTAAATGACCATTCTGTGGTCATATTTTTTAGCCCCATTTAGTTTTAGACGGTGGCAATAATTGGCAAGGTGAAGGTCTATCTGAAATGATACACGATTTAAATTACCAATAGCAGTAACAGTATTTTCCTAAAATCCCTTCATGGAAATTGGTTTTTCTTCTTCTTTCTTCTAAATAGGAGGACCTGTTGCTGGAGCTTCAAAGTGAAATAAAGCAAGATCAATGCAAACTACTCTTAATCTCTACATGTACCTCATTATAATAAATGTCTGTCTTTATTCCTTTATATCAGTTTAAAGTACACATCCAAAAGGAATAGTATTAAAGAAAGAAAAGCAACGAAAACAACAAACTATATACTTTACTTCGTAGTTGATTAGCTTCAGACATTAACCCTACGACTGTAAAAAAATATCGTTTCTTTGACCGTATTTTACGGCAGCAATTCTCCAACAAATACCTGTAATAATTAGAGTATACTCAGAAAATAAATTCAATCACAACATCAACTTTTATATTTGGTGAGTTATACAAAAAGGTGAATGTGTAGGGTATAGCATTGACTAATCCCCACGATTTTTTAACATGAGGCTATCACAGTTCTCCATTTGAGGACTTCCACTATCCTCACAAATTAAGGAAAATTCCGTTTTGAACGAGGGTGGATAACAATGTCTACCAACGTTGAAAATTGTTTACCAAGTCCCCTTGCCAAACTGCAATTTTTACTTTGGAAAAACTATTTTCCTTTTTTTAATGGCGAAATAGATTATAAAATGTTTATAGCTCATTAGTTGCACGATCTAGCGAAGAAGCGAGGAATTTGTGCCCATGTGTTTGAAAGATTACCTGTAAATTTAAAAAGTGTAAATTGCTTCGATTACAGAAATTTCTCATATTAAGCTCTTGGTTAATATTTCTCTTTTCAATGATAAGACGGTACCTACCCCAAAACAAATGATTTCCATTCAACTGAACACCAAGTCCCACGGATGCCCGGATAATCCAGCGAATTACATGTGCTGGCCATTGTATAAACGAACTCACAAAAGACGGGGTACCAGTATTGATTAGTAGAAGGGTGGCTTAATCTCGTTGACTTTTCATCAATTAACATTGTCGCATCCCATGCACTGCGTTGAATCGGTGATTTGGACTCGTGTTTTGATTTGTAAATTTTCTAGCAAATATTGGTCTAAGGGGGGGTAAACTTGAACCATAAGGCCATTAGGAATCACATTTATGGAATTTAGTGTTTCACGTCATAATCATTTAATGACGTTTTTATGATGGAAAAATACGAGGTTAATTTCTACAAAAATCGATAAATGAAGGAATAAAGTATGCAAATGTCGACCAACAGCGATGGATTTTGCAATGACAGGTATGTCTTTTGAATTTCGTGAATATTGACAAAAATGGCAAGAATCCCATGTAAAAAAATACTTCCTTCTTTAAGTTAGAGCAGATTTTGTATAAGTCCTAAGTGTTTAAAAAATATGCCATTTTTTATGTTTAAATCACTATTGTTTTAAAAACATTAAAGGTGTAAAACCTTGTAAAAACAAAGTACTTAAAAAATACTTTTAAAAAAAAAAAAAAAAAAAACCCTATATGTACTCAACTTTCCGGTTCAGTGCGTTTTGACTTTATATCTTCGCCCCTAATAGAAGTCCGCATTGAATCAAATGATGTATTGCTTATTCATTCATCCGTCCAAGCGCTACTGCACAATGCCATTAACACGCGCTGGCGGAATCATTTGTAATCCTCATTTGCTTCATGGGACTTCTTATGAAACGTCTACCAAGTGGCTGATCCGACACAACACTTTTTAAACATTTCGGAACACCGGTCAAATAGCGTTGATTTGGATTTTTTGTACACTGGATATTGCTCAAAATCTTGGCCTATCTAAACGATTTACGCACCAAAATAGTCCTACTAAATTGTCTAGTTAGCTGACTAGTTTATAATATATGTTTATATTTGGAAAAGACGAAAAACGTGAAAAATAAACGTGAAAAATTCTTACCTTAGTTAGCTGGCTCATTCTCGATTGCTGCTATCATGTCATGCCACACGCCATGCTTACAAAAGCTAGTGAGCTAATTGGTCTTTTTTGGTCTGATGTTAGAAACCCTTTCTAACATCAGATCGACCACCTGATTCGGCGTTTTCGCGATATCCCAGGTACCGGCGAAAACCGTTTTTTTTTTTCAGTCTTGTTCAGCTAATCGCAGAGCCTTAACCAGCGTCTGAGTTGGCTAGGGAGTCCCATTACTAGCGCATGTCTAAGAATAAAAAAAAAATATCCCGGCCAATTAGCAGCGGAAACGGAATTGGTGGCGCTGTTGTCCCAGCAGTACAGCTTCTATGGGAGCGTAAATGGTGTGCACTTCGTTTTGACGATTGTTTTAATTCATTTGAACAAATATAATTCGTGTGAACGAAATTGTTCAGTTAATCGTTTGAACAATTAATAATTCGTTTGAACGAATTGTTTTTTTTTTTTTTTTTTTTTTTTTTAATTCGTTTAAACGAATTGTTAATTCGTTTGAACGAATCTAATCATTTCGTTTAAACGAATTGTTAATTCGTTGAACGAATTGTTACTTCGTTTGAACGATTTGTTAATTCGTTTGACGATTTGTTATTCGTTTGACGAATGTTATTTCGTTTGAACAATTGTTAATTCGTGTGAACGAATTGTTAATTCGTTTTTGAAACGATTGGTTAAATTCGTTGAACGATTTTTTATTCGTTTGAACGTTTTATTATTCGTTTAACGAATTGTTTAATATCGTTTAACGAATTTGTAATTCGTTGAACGGAATTGTTTATTCGTTTGAACGAATTAATCATTCGTTTGAACGATTTGTTATTCGTTTGACCGAATTAATAATTCGTTTGAACGAATTTGGTTAATTTCGTTTTGAACGAATTACTATTCGTTTGAATGCGAATTACTAATTCGTGAACGAATTTTTTCTTCTCTTTAAAAATTGGCCCGCTGCGACATCGGAAAGCTCCAGATTTTTACAGGCAACATCGGCGACAGAGGCAACAGCGCGTGATGATGTTTTTCTGGTCCATTGATTAATTTTATCATAGACTAAAGGTGTTTGGACCCCCCCCACCTCTAACTAGTTTTAGAAATTGGGCAGCGCGAAGCGCGAATTTTCCACCTTTATGAAATGTGGGCAGCGGCGACAGCCGAAATTTGGACCTTTTAAAAAGTTGGATGCGGTGACAGCGCAAAGCTCCAGAATTTACAGGCAACAGCGGCGAGACAGCGGCAACAGCGTGAATGATTGTTGTTCTGGTCAATTGAGTCATTTTTTTCAGAGGACTAGGAAGGGGTTTGACCCCCACCTCTACCTTTCTAGAAATTGGGCAGCGGCGACAGCGCGAAGGTCAACCTTTTAGAAATTGGCAGGCGGCGACAGCGCGAATTGGACCTTTTAAAAAAGCGCGAAGCTCCAGATTTTTACAGGCAACAGCGGCGACACGCGAAGTTCAACCTTTATGAAACGTTGGCAGCGGCGACAGCGCGAAATTGGACGTTTAAAAAGTCGCCGAAGCGCCAAGATTTACAGGCAACAAGCGGCTACAGCGGCACAGCGAGAATGATTGTTTGTTGATTACATTTTTATCAATCAGAGACTAAGGAGGGGTTTCCCCCCTACCTCTACCTGTTAAAAAAGTCGGGTGCGGCATCAGCGCGAAGCTTCACTTTTGCAGGCAACAGCGGCGACAGCGGCAACATCGTGAATGTTAGCAGGTTTCTAAATCACAACGTGGGTCATTTGATCAAAGGACTAAAAGGGGTTGGAACCCCTTCCCCCAACCTTTTTTTAAATTTGGGACACGACGACAGCGCGAATTTGCCTTTTGCCTTTGTGTTTACATATGATTTATATAAAAGAATTAACTTTAAAGAACGACCCCTCTCACCATTTGTAAACATTTTATTTGCAGGTTAAAGAACGATTCAACTTCAACCCATCTTCACCCATTGTTGAAACATGCTCCAATGTTTACAAACGTTGTTTCAATTATCTATAGAGTGGGTGATTACATAATGGTTTATATACGAAGGATATCTTGAAAGAACAACCCATCTTTGCCCTTGTAAACAGTTTTTATTTACGTGTTAAAGAACTTCACCCTTGCTTGTTTTTTGGAAACACGTTCAAGAATGATTCAATTTAGAAGGATCATTGAATTGATCTTTTGAAGAATACGTACCCATCTTCACTTTGTTTAGAACATGCTCAATGTTTACAAAACATGTTTCAAATTTTACAGTGTGTGATTTACATATTGTTTAGATGAGAATGTATCTTTAAAGAACGACCATCTTCACCTTTATTTGTTTTTAGAAACATGTCAATTGCGATGCCAGTAAATTAAGGTTTAAAATTTTAATTTGCGGGTTAAAGAACGATTCCACTCCACCCTTACGTTGCTAATGTAGACAACAGGCTCAATGTTTAAAAAACATGTTCAATATTTTGCAGTTTGTGTTTGACATACGGTTTATATTAAGAAAGGATATCTTTAAAGAACGACCCATCGTCACCCTTGTAAACATTTAATTTGCGGGTTAAAGACCACGATTCCACTTCACCCTTGCTTGTTTTTGGGAAATACGTTAAGAATGATCTACTTAGAAGGATCCTTCACGAACAGTTCATCTTGGCAGTTGTGTTTACATAATTATTGTTTATGTTAAGAAGATATCTTTAAGTACCACCCCACCGCTTTCTCACCTTGTTTGGTTTTTAGAAAACCGCCAATTGCGATGCGAGTAATAATGTTTAGAAACAAAATTTCATGCGAGTTGCGAACATTTTAAATTGCGGGTTAAAGAACGAATCAACTTCGCCCTTGCTTATTTTGGAAACAGGTTATTTAAATAGTGGTTCTACTAGGGTTCCTACTTAGCAGGATCATTAAATTGATCTTTGGTTTTTAGTCCAGGCTCTGCGCTACAGACCCGTATACACTTTGCTCCATCAGAGAATTTGATTGTTTGATTTGGGTAACTTTATACATATGGCTTCACAAACCCCGCTAGTGGAAATTCCAACCCGGGCAACACTCTGCGTACGGCCATATTTCAAATGGCCGCCGGCTGCCATTTGAAAATATAAATGTATTATATACCTCATACTATATTCCTGTCATCTGATTGTTAAAAGTGGAGGCATGAAATCAACTAGCTTCAAGAATTGGGAACCAAAATGAACGATGGCCCTGGGAGAGCGTGCATTCTTCATGAACGATGCCGGGACAACCCCTTCCTTTCCAGCATGAGACGCCGTACGGACATCCACCTCCGTATTATGAGTGTACATATTGACGCTGGTGTAAGAGATGAATATACGCGACCGTAATTTTGTTTACGCGTATGTGGGGAGTCTGTGCTGTAGTGTAAAGTCTGATACCAACCGGAGCAAGAGCAGAGGGAATGGTGAATCGCAGCATCAGTAAGCATATTCATGCTTTGAGGGTTGTGTTACTGCTCGTACTTGACAACCTATCCCCTCTGATGTTTTTTTTGACAGCAAGGCCCTGTTTTGACAGCGAACCTGTCCTAGCGCCACGTCTCGCGCTTTCCTTTTGGAAATAAAATGGCTGCGCCCATGGCAATCAGCACTCAGGTTTGACGGGTTCGCTGGCAAACGATTTTCTACCGTTGATAAGCACCTAGATCCAAATATTTCTGCATACATCAAGAGACAACATGGTTGTATAGGTGATTGTAACAGAAATATAAGTTTGGCATTATCCCATTTAAGTGTGATGTGTGTGTGTTTTCAATCGTGTTAGCGAATGCTTGAAGCGGGTGATGTAAAGTTGCTGATTCGGAGCTGCAATGAAAATTGTACACCTCTTTGCCCTTGCCGACAAAAAATGGCCAGAGTCGATTACGGCGATCCGTTTTTTGGACTCCCAACATCCTTTCCCTCCCCTCAACACAAGAAAGGTTGATTGCTATGTCTTGAACAAGTTTTTGGAACCCTAAGGTACACAAAAGTGTTTAAACCATGCTGCACTCCAGACAACATGGCCCTACATCCAGAGCTACACATGATATAGGCCTGTGTTATGACAAAAATCTATATATTCGGTAATATAAAACAAATTGACTGCTTTGTTATTCGGAGCAAGGTTGAAACCTATAGGCCCTCGGTGTCTCGAAACCATACTATGCCCCTCGGCTTACGCCTCGGGCAATAGTATGGTTTCGAGATCACCTTGGGCCTATATTTCAACCATGCCCCTCATAGGCAGTCAATTATATTGGGTATATTATATCTGGCACCAATCAGCTATAAGCAAATGAGGTGTCATTTCCAGTACTATCTGACATTTCCATCCCCGTGAAATGGTGTTTTATTAAAGACTTACTACTTTTGGTTCAAGCACAATTTTCAAATGGCCGCATAAGTTTTAAAACTCTCACCTAGCGACCAGGTAAATTTTAACTTGGAAATTATTTGACATAGAGGGATGAATATGGGTGTCCTTCCCCACAAAATCAAGGTTGTCTCATTGACTGAAAAGAGTTTCAAGGTTGTCTTTCTGAGGTTTAGGTCTCTGGAATCCAATATGCTCCGATGCGGCCATAGGAACCAGTGGAAATGATTTTTGCGTGGTATTAAATGTGAAGAGAGATTCGGAGACCCCGAAGTCCCAAATATTGTGTCGTAATAGTAATTTCATATAGATTAGACGCTCTATAGATTCTTACCTTGTATTTGGCTACAGAAATGTCTTAAAAGAGAGAAAAAGGGTGATTTTGATTTGCTTATGTTTCAATATAAACATACTTAGGCTGGATTTTGTATTTGCTCCTATACGAAATTAGAAAATTCACAATTTTGTACCAAAGAAACATTTTCAGCTTAATCCTTACAGAGGGGATATTTATGATGGAAATCTATCAGGGGCAAAAATCAGTACTTTCGATGTTTTAAGGACACCTGATATGTGAAATCTTTAACTCAGTAACTATTTGATTACAGCAGGGTTAATAAAGAGTCTCTCCCCAGTTTATCAAGAGGGTTCTAATGTTTTTTTAATGTTTTTAAAGCCACTATCAGTCATTTTTTGGCAAAATCAAAATGCCAATTTTGTCTCTAACCAAAATTTGCTTTTTTAAGCATTTTAAAGTGGTCTTGAAGATGCCATTTACGATTTTTTATAGACCTAAAAAAAGTCAGATCCCTACTTTTATTAGTAAACAGAGCATAAAAATCATAATTTTATGACAAATACGGCATGTTACGCTTAGTCAATTACAGGAGTTACAACAATTTCCAACAACAGTGCAAAAAATGGGCCTCGATGAAAAATATGGGGTGTAATTTGTTTACCTTGTGAAGAAATCGCTTTAATTAAAGGGACATAATGGAATGAAAAAAATGACGTAATGAAAAGGACCTTACTGAAATCACTTCTACGAGTTTGAAAACAATTTGGATATTTACATTCTGTAAAAACAGTAAAAACAGGACGAGTTCCAGGGGGGAGCTGCAGTTTGTGGCAATTTCTGGAACAAGGATGCTGACATTACTGCCAGCATTTACCAAACTTGAAATGCATGTTGTCATCAGCTCACAGACCATTGCTATTGTATATGTGCTAATCCCTGCTAATCCATCTTTCACTTGCCAGATCAATATCTTACTACAAGCCTAAAAATAAAAATGCCTGAATCCCGGTCTGAATGCTTTTGAATTGTGTAGCAAAAAAATTTCAAAGCTACACGTTAAATTCTGTCAGGGATGTGAATACCTTGCTTTTCTTTCTGTTCCAGAAATTGCCACAAACTGCCACCTCCCCCTGGAACTCTTCCTGTTATTACAGAATGTAAACATCCAAATTGTTTTCAAACTCGTGGAAGTGATTTCAGTAAGGGTCCTTTTCATTATGTCATTTTTTCATGCCATTATGTCCCTTTAAGTCTGAGCCATCAGAGATGGTTACCATCAATGTACGATGTACATGTAAGGTTCACGGTAAGGAACACCTTTTGAAATTCTGTCTGCTTTATTTCATTTAGGTATATAAATCTATACCATAAAATATTGTGAAAACTATTTTCACCCTGTTTGTGCTTCCACCTATTTTAAAGCATTAAAAAAGCTTGTTAAGGGCCTAAGATGAGAGGTCATGAATGTTGTTCCTGTGGAGTACGCTTATTTTGACAGTCTGATTCTTGCGACTTGTGAAAAATGTTACGCAAACAATTTCTGCTTTTGCATATGGACAGCGTTTGGTGTTACACTTGCCACCACAGTTGCATACAATAATTTTTTTTCAGGTGGTAGGGGCTTCAAACCTTTGACTGGCAACATGATTCCGTCATCACAGAACCAGCCGTATTAAATTTGTTGCATCAAAAACATGATAAGGATCATTTAAGAGATTCAAGACATTGTGTACAATGAAAAACAATCGAGTAATATGAGCTTGAATGACGCTTGACGTTGGTGGGAGTTGTGCCAATGAATTTGATATTCAAGACGGAGTTGGTCGAATGTTTTGCAAGATATCTTGCACCTGGCAGCATTCCAAACAAGAACGAGATATTCCTCAACCGTTTTAATTGATTCTTCACTCAAGTCGTGGGACTCTGCAAAGTGTTCCAGATGTTTCACAGGCTCACATGTGACTGCAGCATGTTTGTCGCAATTTTGCTATAGAGCATCATTTCCAGTGAGCACATGTACCTTAACTAGGACCCGACACAAACTCATTCCAATCCTCTCTGCAAGAATGTGCAACAATAGGTGACTTTTGCGTTCACCTGAGCCAAACTCCACCCACAATTCACAGCTATTCACGTAGACACTGTTCTCGCCACGCTGAAATAAAATGCAGGGGCCCTACAATTGTATCGGTATCATATTAGATATGACCCAAGTCGCTCACAACCTCGAGACACCTCCCATGCACAATGAAGCCTCTTCTACATTTCTCGTCAGCACATCAATGTCAGGAAGTGAGGATTCTTCGATTCTTGGAGATTTTGGCCCGAAATCATGCTCTAGGAGCATATATTTTCAACTCGTCTCATAGGGGCGCTATTCATTATTATGTGTGCGCTTTATTCCGTTAATGTTTATATTGAAGTATTACAAAAGAACGACTTCCTGCCGGCTCGGTTTGCGTGGCGTGTCTGTGGGCGCTCGTCTTGTTATCTAAAGGTCGTGGGTTCGAATTCCACTCCAGGAACAAAATTTAGTTTATGATTTTATTTGTATTTTAGAGTTGGAGATTGGAATCTACCGCCGCCTGCGTGACTCCTAGTTGAGACTAATCAAAATGCTGTCGTTGATTAATTTCGACCTGCCAAACTACCCATAATCCCTCACGAGTTTTGATCATCGCAATGCAGAAATGCGAAATTGGCTACACTTTACCATATTTTAACAAATTCTAGAGGGTGTCCACGAAAGATTATGCCACAATTTCATGTAGAAATATGTTCTTAGAGTATGACAGTTTTGTGTTCAGGTGGGACAACCCCTAGGTTTTAATGGCATTTAAAAATTTTGCTTGCATCATTTTAATGTGTAAGCACGTGGTGTAAGCAAAATTGGCGCTGCCGATTTCAACTTACCCTGTTGCCAAGTTGAATCGTTGTAACGATTGTAAACGCGTACACTGCGCTGTGACATTGTGTATATCGTTCATTATTGTGTGTCACACCAGTCCTAGGGAATATTTACGCGACGTAGCGTATACTCGGGGAGTGTAATCACATAATGAAGTGGATATGGGTGTAAGGCTGGCGCTTCCAAACACGGGGGCATTCGGTGACAGAGGACTCAAACAAATAGAGGTCTTTGGGTGAAAATTTTCTCCAAAAAGGGGTCTTTAGGTGACAGTGGTAAACTTTCCAAAAATGTGGTCTTTGGGGCCCTGGGTGACATTTTAAAAAATACATGCATGGGGGTCTTTGGGTGACATTGTCAAAATACATGGGGTCTTTGGGTGACATTTCAAAATACATGGCGTCTTTGGGTGACAGCGGTGCTGAAAATTGGGTCTTAACTCTTTGCGTGTGGCAAGCGAGTATACTCGCTCAAAGATGAATTTTGGTCTCAATCTTTTGTCTTTTCTTCTTGTATAACATTTCCAAATTATTATTTTCATGAGGCGTGAAATGCATTAAATGAGTCAAAAGAAGACATAGCCTTTGTTGTTCGTTTTTAGATGGCATCCCAAATGACCTAAATATTTGGAAAGCAATCTCAAATGCCACTACTGACTTATGTGTTATAACTCAGCGTGCAAATAGTTAACAGCCTTACATACCCGTCACCTCCAAGATGGAAGTGCCCCCCCCCCCCCCCATGGTAGTTATTACCAGCAATATGATGCATCTCATGCCCTCATGTCAATCACTTTCTTGTCCCTACTTGATTATAGTGTGCAACTTGTCAAAATAAAAACCTCCACCAAATTAAAATATATTCGGATGTCGGCCGGCAAGGGGAAACTCCATGAGCACACGAAATCAATAGTGTTTGTTTGTTTTGTTTGTTTGTGTGTTTTTTTTTTTGACAAAACACAAAATGTGAAGACTGTCATCTGTGATTTGGTCAGAATTTCTGCGTGAGGTACTTCATACGGTTTGCAAATAGTTTTTCAAGAAGTACCAATCAAAGTCGTCCTCAATGGCAGGCAATACACAATAGCCAAACATGACCGATATACTAGAGGGGTCAAGCTAGAACAGGCGACCAATATGCAGTGGCGTAAATTTCTTTTTGACATTGGGGGGATGGGGTTGATGAAAATTTCTGAATGAAAATGGGGTTTGCTGAAAAGATCCATTACTAGCATACGTGCACGCGAAGCGCGCTTAAAATTTGCTATTTTGAAGCTAATTATCGTTAAATGTAATTGTAATTACAAGAAAATGCGCGCGAAGCGCGCGGAAATTGGAACCATTTAAACATATGGTAAAATATGAAGTTATTTTTGGTCAAAAACACATGTAACGGGCATCAACATTGGGGGGGGGGATGATCGCATTGGCCATCCCCTCTCAAAAATTGGGGGATATATCCCCCCCCCCCCCCCCCCATCCCCCCGGGATTTACGCCTATGCCAATATGCCAAAATTGTCGTTAATCAAGCCTGGTGTGGTTGGCGGTGGTGTGGCCACTGTGTCACCTTCATCAGTGATCGCCCCGGTGATCGCTTCTTTTTCAGTGACCGGTGTGAAAGTAATCATAGTCTGGCAGGCAGGTATCATAGTCCGGGCTCAAAGCGTGAAACTAATGTTGCGTAAAGATCAACTGAATCGATTGCCCTATTGTTCACCATTGTTCCCGGACTGTGAGGATCTCCTGCCACACGGTCCTGTTTCAGTGATCACTCAGTTATCAGCTAGCGGGGAGAACGCGCGAAGCGGCGGGCCTCCCACTAGTTAACATAATAGCAAGCAACTCTTTGTCCTCTTTCAAAAGCCAGATGGCATTTCTTTTCAATAGTAGGTAATTTGTGTAAAAGAAAAGTATTGAAAATGTTATGTAAGCAAGGATTCGGGTCAATATAGTTATAAAGAAACTTGAAACTCAGGAACTGGCAACTATACATTACATTGGTATGCGTTCCCGACATACAGTGCAAAATACCATCGTACTGCAAATGTCACGTGTTTTGTGCCATTGACTATGTCTCGCCATAATGAAAAAAAAAAAAAGTCACGCAGCCCCCCCTAATTGGAATCATAAAAACATCAGAGTTGTGGATTGAAGTAGAAAAATATGAATAGCTGCCTTATGAATAATAAGACTGGTCATGGTCCTGGAGCATGATTTCGGGCCAGAATCTCCGACGTGCGGATTCTTCGGACGAAGGTATCAACTTAGCTGGAACTACTTCATCATCTGAAATGAATCCACTGAGAATGATTGGGTGTCGTGACTGCTGTTCAGTGGCAAGCACACAAGTCAGATGCTGTAAGTTTGTCTTTTTACTTGCTGATGGCCAGAATTTCTCCATTTGTTTTGGTACTGGGACATCTGGGCCTATGAGTGCCGTATCAACAGCTCCAATACCAGCGGCACGACGCATTCTCTCACCCCTTTGACAGAACTTTCCAGATAGCTGTCAAAGACAACACTAAGGCTGGTCCTAAAACATACAGATTGACTTGCAGAGAGCACACATTTTATAGCATTTGCAAATGTCCCAAAGAAGATAGATTTGGGAATGAATGGATTTTAGACATGAAGTCCAGTATGATAGCTGCATCACCATGTGGAAACACCATATCGTCATGCAGCAATTTCCGCTATAAACTTGCTTTTGTCTGGTTTTGATGCTATCACCCTCAAAGATGATTGAAGTTGGCAGGATATCATGAGAGTAGATCGACTCCAGCGACATTCCCCGCTCTTTCACAATATCGATGTCACGCTGAGCATCAGCTAGTATCTTCTCCGAAACAACAACAGCAGAAACTTTGATCTCATGTGGTGATTTATGTCTAGGAAGGTTCTTTTTTGAGATAGTGGCGGAGAGTTTTTGGCTCTTTTCAAGGAGCCGCTCCTTTTGGAACGATTTATAGCAACGGGTACCATTAAGCAGACTGTCACCAGTTGGTATCAAAGATACCCATTGCTCAGATCTGACGCTATAAGATAAACAATGACAAATCCGTTTTACTTTCATACTCCAAACCAAACTAAACAGTATTTTATTATCTTGTTTCAATAAATAAATAGTATAACTACAACTTTTTTTTGTTGTTGCTAAAAGAAACTCGGATTTCAAGTTATGTTCCTTCCTTAATAATCACACTTTAACAGTTGCAACATTTCACTAAACTGAGCTCAGTATACTTTACGTGTGTACACACTACGCTGCAAAGTCCAGTCAAGATGTTATTTACGGTTTGTTTCAGTTCAGACATTCACAGTTCAGAGATTTTACCAATTATCTTCGCCTCAAGTATTCTGGTGTACCTTAGTCGATCTTTACTTCAAACCATTACCGTGCTTTGCGTAACTGCAACTTTTACTTGCCAACGGTATAGAAACTAAGTTCAGTGTAGTTACAGAGGTATGTGGTCCATTATCCCCAAAATTCACTGGAACAGCATACTCCCAATCAAAAGGTGATCCAAACAGAAAAGGTGGCTACAGATAAAATAGACACATACCAAAATGTCCAATAACATCTGTAGTCCCATAACATACCTTTAACATAATCATTTACGATTCTTGAATAGGTTCATAATCATTTACGGAATAATACACCTTGCTCTATTTTGAAAAGTAAATTTCATGAAAATATTTCAGTTTGGTCCAATTTCCTAAAAACAACCTAAAAAACTTCCTAGATATCCATATAAATCTTGTGCCCATTTTCTGGACCATATTCATTCAAACCTCTTACACAAAGTAGTTTCAAACTTGGGACCAACTTGACTATTATTTTCTAATTACAACCTTTACTATTGCACATGCAATTAACATAACTTTTCCACTACTCATATTTCCTTTTATTGCCAAAATAGAGACTTGCTTCTAGCATAATTGTGGAAGTTAAATACTTTTCTACATTTTGAAATCCAAATATTTCCTTAACTTCAATTAATAAATACCAAAACAATAGCACAATTCTCAAACCCACCAAATTAATATAGGATGTTAAACTTACATTTGAAAAGCCAAAATGAAAACTGACTTGCAAGAGGGCAGGTCCTTCATCCAGCCAATAGTAGGGTTATAAATCAGAATCCCATTCTAGAAGTTTGGGGAAGAAGGTTTGAAGATGTTTTTCTATAGTTTGAAGGGTGCTGAATCAGAATTTTTGGAGTCCACCTTGGGAAATGTGGGGAACTTGTAAAATAAGGGGGTAAATTAGTACAGGGGTAAATTTGAAATCAAGTCAAAATTGTGTTTTAATTGTACACCAAGTTTATTTGTCTCATTATAAGCGATTAAAAAAGTATAGGTTGCGATGGTTCCGACCTTTAGTTACATGGCTAAAGCCCTGATAAGGTTCAAGGTCATTCGGGCAAAAAAAATCCAATGCTCAGATTTTGTTGAAACTGGTGTCAAATTATTGCTCTGGCCATATGAGCAGAAAATTAATTTCAATTTTTGGGTGACAGATATGTGTACCAATGTGAGGTCAAGTTTGGTGTGCCCCATAGGACCAGGCAGACCCTTGTTTCATTTTGCATAATTACAAGCCAAATGCCAAAACCATTGTAAATAAGGCAAGGACGAAACAATTTGACACCAGTTTTCAACAAAATCGTGCACTGGGTATATCGTTTACCCCCAGGATGACCTTTGAACCTTAATAGGGCTGGACCTGCTTAACTAAAGGTCGGAACCTAGCTAAACCTATACTTTTTTTAATCCTTATAATGAGACACATACATTGGTGTACATTTAACACAATTTGACTGATTTCAAATTTACCCTGTACTAAATTTACCCCTTATTTTACAAGGTTAGGTCCCCACATTTCCAGAGGTTGGAACCCACAAATTCTGAGTCAGACCCTTCAAACTATAGAAAAAGCAACTTCAAACCTTTCCCCGAACTTCTAGAATGGGATTCTGATTATAACCCTACTACAAGAGTCAACTTCTGGCATGACGCTGCAGACTCCATGGTTGTGCTCCTCGCCATATTTATAAGGCCTGGCATGGTAGTCACGCGGTGAGCGCTTGCTACAAAGATATTAAGTAAGCCCCTACACCCCTGGACCTAAATTAAATATTTATTGGCTGGTAGTCTCATGGTAAGCACTTGCTACTCCAAGTAGCCCCTATACCCCTGGACATACACAAATATAGGCCGCACGCACATAGATTTTAATCATGCATGATATGTACAGTTGGATGAGTTGCAGAACTTCATTTCTACATCTGCCTCACTCGATGACAAAATTGCAAGTGAGGTAAAAAAACCCACTCATACCAGTATCACTGAAAACCATTCTTACATAACATAAAGAAACACCTGCATAGGTTCTGGCAATGTGTGTCCAAACTGCATTATTCCTTGGCCATACTATACTTTTGAAGTTAAAAAGGATCTTCATAGAACTTATGGTCACTATACTTAGTCTGTCTACCAGGTCTCCTTGTTTTCAATCCACATAGGTAATAAAGGTTGTCTTTGAAATTATATGAAAGCATAAGTTCAAATCAAGATATTCCAATCACTCGGTGACACAGACAGTACAGACATTCAATAATCAGCTAGAGCTTTGTGACGTAGTTATGTAGCTGATTACTGGTGCTTGGCTAATGAAGGGATTGCCTTTGCTGCACACAAAGTCTAGAAGCAGTGCCACATTTTTTGTTGAGATGCTCCGTCTTTCGACCTACGAGATCATGTTGAACATTTAAAGATTCTCTATGGTCCATTGAACTGTCCTTTTGTTCATCTCTTCAAGTTGTTCGAAATGAGAAGAATCTCGTACAAAAATGAGCGCACAAATTCCACAAAAGGGAAAAGGTCCACTTGTTGCTGACTTTTTGATAAAAAGGCCAAAATTTAGATAATATGTTGACAAGGAAAGTACACTTGTTGGTGATGAGATGTCCAAAGAGTCTCAAAAGGACCATTTAGGGGACGTAGGTCCACTCTTACCCAAAAAGGTCCACTCTCTCGAAGTCCCACGCCCCCCCCAAACTAAATCCTGGCGTACGGTCTGACCATATTTGAGGTAGTTGAGGCAACCGGGAGTTGAGGGAGGCACTATTCGGAAGAGGGGAAGTGATTTCTCAACAGAATCAATGTGAAGTGCAGAAGAGATGAGGTGCTTATGTTAGGAATATTTGCTGGGAGACGTACCAATGTTGTCATACCTCAGACTTAGACTCACACTCTCCACAAATCGTATTTAGGGGGGAAGGTGAATTAGCTAACGAATTCAGACCATGATACATGATTCTTACGGGCGGCCATTTGGATTTCTGGTTACCTAACTCTCGGACAACGTGAAACGCCTTTAGTCATGAAGCAACTTGTTGTGGGGAAGGACACCTTATTCGCCCCTCTATGTCAAATAATTTCCGAGTTATGACAATTTTACCTGTTCGCTATGTAGAGGCGGCCATTTTTAAAAAAAAAAATGTGGCTGAACCAAAATCCGTAAGTCTTTACAAACCATTTCACTGGATTTGGAAATGCCAGATAATACTGGATTGGACAGCCTCATTGCTCTGTAGGCTGATCTGGCTGACAGATATGTTACATTTTACATTTTGAAATACTAGCGGGAGGCCGCGTCGCGCGGGCTCCCGCGAGTTGAGTGAACGGAGCGATCACTGAAGAGAGAAAAAGCAGTCACTGAAAATGAAAGAGAATTCACTGAAAACCCCCCAGGGGGAAATGACACTGAAACAGAAGCGATCAATGAAAATGAAGCGATCACTGAACCAGAAGCGATCACTGAAAAAAGCGATAATGAAGAAGAACACATATGGCGACACCGGCATAATCAAACCAGTGGAATACAAAACTCATCAAGGACACTCCGTATGATTTACCCGTCATGAAGTTTAAGACTCCCCGGTCACAAAAAACTTGAGTTAACTCAATTCCAGGATCATATCTGTATCTCGTTAGTTACAAATTTTAGTTCATTTTTGAGTTTTTAAATAATTAAAAATGCCCAATATGTAATCCCGCTATAAGTTTCCAGTTAATTTTTCATATGTCATTATCCTCATTTTTCTCTCATATCTCCTCAAATTCCCGTATTAACTTGTCTTCATCCTGCAGGTTTATGCATTCCCCCGTCGCAAATCCCGTGGTGTTTTTCCACAACTCAAGTCCCCGTATCGTTTCCAGATAACCCGTCGGTTAGCTTAGCCCTATGTAGGCCTACTTCCTATTTTATAACTAAAACCGCAATATTTCATCCCCGTAACTGACCGTATATGTTCAATTTTTCTCAAAAAACTAATTCTCAAAAAAAAAAAAACAAAAAATTTTACTTCCCCGTGTGTGTTCTAACCCGTACTCCATCATCCCAATCAAAGCGAAATAATAACATGAACTGTATGATCATTATTTCTTTACCCACATCACCGTTAGTAAATAGAGACGCGGTGGTTTTACACTACCGTACACAATGTATAAGGCGCTGTACTTGCGTATACCGCATGTAGCGTATCACGCGTACCCTGCGTACCGCAGATGGCGTCTCACGCGTAACCACCCGTCGCAACGCACCACGATTACGCGCGCTTAGTAACGCGTGCAACAATGTAATTTATCTATAGCAACCGAGAACATTTTCGTTGATTTTCACATTGATAACGGAATTTCGTACCAAATAATGCGCTAAAACCGTCCGGTACCTCCACGCACCTTTCATGTGAGTTTGGCGAAATATGGATCGGAAACTACGGAGACTTTTAGCGAACATACATAATACATACATACAACATTGGCAAATAGTAAATGGCCGTACGCAGAGTTTGCCCGCTTTGGAATTTTCCACCTAGTGGGTTTGAAGGCTAGTGTATAAGTTTACTCAAATCCACATGCAAATTCTCTCCAACAGCAAGTGTATTACGGGTCTGTAGGGACAGGGCCTGGACTATTTCCTAAAGAGGGATATAATGGAGTATTGTAAGGATCATTAGTGAGGATTGTTTTCTAAGAACAAGTTCACTTGCCAGAAAACATGTAGTCTTTGTCAAAAGAGGGAGAAAAAATGTTAATTGCGTTTACAAAACATGTAAATGTTACGAGTTGTGTTTAACCCTTTGGACCATGGCCAGTTTGTATACGTTTGTAACACATTAATTCAGTGGCTTAGAGGTGGCCTTCCAATGTTGGCAGGTGCAATTGGAAAGCCACTATAACACCAACAAGGCCTATAGGCTTGTTTTTACTCATTTACCACATGCACAATTTCTGCTAATTCTGAATGTGCCAGGAAAATGAAGAATTTTTACATTTTTGAAGCAAAAATGACAATAGTAATTTTGAACGCCCACTGAGTCGCCTTAGTTATCAAAGGATAAAGAACGACACCATCTTCACACTTGTTTTGGTTTTAAAACATGTCAATGCATCGCGAGTAGAAAATATTTTAAATGCGGACATTTTAATTGCGGTATACAGAATAGTCAACTTCACACTTGTTGTTTTAAGCCTCGTCCCCAGAACCCAGATTTTACGGAAGTTACAACATTTGTCAAAAGTTTGGCATCAAAAGAAAGCTATTTTTCATATACCCTGTGAAATCTTAGGGAGGCTAAAGTATGTTTAGTTGGAAGTTACTGAGTGATGAAATATATTACTTAAGCCAATAGTAGCCATTTTTTTTGAAAGCGCCCCCCAAAGTTTTTTAAAAAATGAGATTTTACACGGTTGCATTGTATACTGGATAGTAAAACTATACTGTGAATGGTTAAAAAAAAAAGCCCTCCTTACATGTCTATGTGTCGCAAACGTAGAAATTTTGTACAAGAATAATTAAGATCGGGATCCCCGATAATAATTAACGGCTGATGCGAAGCCTTCCAATATGAAAGAGCCGGGCAATAGCGCAATGTACGTGTCTACGCTCTATGAGCTTCATTAGTGTTTTCCATTGGTTCAGGCAAGTCAAGTTAGATGTCATTTATGCATATTTCATAATGGACGGACAGAAAATTAGCATGTCACGCTCTAATTCTATTACCAAGTAATCGATTCATGTTAGTGGATAACTAAGACATTTTTGAGCATTCTCGTTCGCAGGTCGTCAGTTTTCTAGACACATTATCAACATAGCTGTGCAAAAATACTAAATTTTGAAAAATAGGGGCGCTCTTCAAAAAATGTTGCTATTATGGTTTAATCGGGCCATCGTCACCCTATTTGTTGAGAAATATGTTATTTAGAAAAACATGTTAAATGATAGAGTGTTTATGTTCGTCATTTGCGTTAAGAAGGATAAATGATAAGAAATTATTTACTGTGTAGAAAACAACATGTCAAATGATAAGAGTTTGTGTTATTGTGTTAGAAAAATACAATGATTAAAATTATATTAGGGAGTGATGTTAAATGATTACAGTTTGTGTTAGTTTTTTGCGTTAAGAAGGATAAAATGATTAAAATATATTAAACGTATGTTAAAGGATTAGCAGTTTGTGTTCGTTAATTGCGTAAAGAAAAAATACTAAAAAAAATATCAACCCGTATTTTCAGGAAAACAAGGTTAATTAAGGCGATTCGGGGAATGTTTGGAAGCATTGTATTTGTGGGAAACATGTGGGATATGAAATTAGAATGACACATTTTCACCTGTTTCGGGTACCGACAATGCGACAAACACAATGAAATCGGGCGGCTTGGTTAAGTTGAAAATATCCTACGTGATTAATGGTCGTCGAACTTGCATTTCTGTGTGATTAACTTGAAAATGACTTAAAAAATTGACAATACAAATCTCGCAAGATCATATTTTACCTCGGACCTTGTATGATGGATACATTTAAAGGCCAAAAATCGATTACTTTTTAAAAAGGCGTCCCATGCCCCCATATTAAAAATAGCTATTAGCTTTAAGCTTTGGGCTGTCACCCAGCTGCCGGGCCGCTGCAATGCTAAACTCACACATCTTTCTCATTCCGAAGCTTTGTTGTATCATTCATCTATCCGAGCCAATAAATGACAAACATCTGCAGTCTTGGCGCTGCGCCGGTGTCGCCGCTGCCAGGCAACACCAGCAGCTTCAGCACCTCGGTTAAGAAAACGCGATGGTCATCTAACAGAGTTTTCAGAGTGGTAATTCACCAAAATAGATCACACAAAGTAATACGGGAATGTTTGTTTTACCGAGTAAGAGAACAGCTCGTGAGGCCTTGGCCACCCTACAAGGTGGTGCAGACAAGCTACAAACACAAATGGACGGGAGACTAAAAGTGCAAGACGTATACTAGACAGAACAAGGACCATGTATGACAGAACAATCTGTTTGCAGAGGGAACAGCTAATCAAATTTACGATTTGTATACTACGATGTAATAGGAAAGGAAGTAATACTTTTACAAATCTATCAAAAGACCCAACTAGATGAGAGAACTAATATTACTAGTTGTACTGGGATACAAATAACTGTTTTATCAATACAATACAAATAACGGAAGTACTGCAAATCCCAACTTTATATTTTTTTAAAAATAAACACCCCGGAAAAAAGAAAGCCCAAATTTAACCGAAAATAGTACAAATCAAGCTCAATCTAATTTAAAAACTCGAACGTTCGTGGGTTAAAACGAAACACAACTTTATTGAAAACAAAAAAAACAACCGAAGGGTCACAATTAACCAAAATCGTAAAATCAAACAATCTAAATTTAAAGCTTTTAACTATTTTCCCCGTACCCCATTTTAACAAGCACACCGAAAGGAAAAAAACCGTGAAACTCTGAAGTTTTGGGTGGTCGCCGCTGTCCGCACGTGTAAAAAACCATAGTTTTCACACTCCAAATTGTAACAAACCCAACTTAATTTAAAAAACACTAGACAGGCCAAATTACCCCACAATCGTAAAATCAATCAAAACTCAAATTAAACAAAATGTTCATAGTTTTTCTTATCATTTTCATATTTTAATGAAAAACTATTTAGTTATTGTTCTATTCGACACGGTACAACCATGGTTACAACCCGGTACAGGCTTCCGCGCTTGTCGCCTTGCCTTCTGGGTTTTTTTAAAAAGGTTTGGCTCGCGCTGGTCGCCGTTGCCTGGGATTTAAAAGGTTTGGCTTCCGCGACGGATAATGTGGGGTATTCTAAAGTTTTAGCCTTAGCGAGTAGTAACATTATAAAATAATTAACTTATGTACGAAAACCAACAATTTCATCGTGGACGTACTGTACAAACTCTACAGGAAAATGACGTGTATTTTGCAAACCCCCCGTACAAAAATACCGATTCCCTGAAAAACTGCCGGTTTTGGTGTTCCATATAGGTAATTTGGTCTTCTAGAATAGGATTCACATAAAATAAGCTTTCAAAATGTTTTGATGTAAGCGCAAGGCCTTTTGAATTTCCGTCTTTTTTGCCCATTGAAAACCCCTTGGTCACTAAACACCCAAAGATGAGAACTATTCAAATATGCATGAAAAGTCAAGCAAAATCGAAAGAGCCGAAAGAGGCGAAATGGGACAACCAATAATCACCAAATTGGCAAATTTTGGTCTATCAACGGTTCGCGATCCGCGTCGCACACACTAATTCTGTTTCTGTCTGTCGATATATAACGTTATTAACAAGTGTTTCGGTCAGTCCGTATACGGCTACTAACCCCAGGGTTCGGTAGCCGTATCCGGTAAATAGCCCGGGTAGTTTCGGTAGCCGTACGCACCATTCTTAAGGACATCGTACTAATATAACCATTTTTCAAGAGGGCGAAGCCGTTGAACTAGGTGTTTTGATCTTGAGCATTCGACTCAAAATATGCAAGTGTTCCTTTTACGAACAACATGTGCAATGTTATAAGACTGCAGACTTGTATATGAGACTTTTCCCTGAGTACGAGATTAGTACGGGTACGTACCGCCCGAGTATGAGTCCGAGTATGAGTCTTGGTCCTGAGTACTAGTACGAGTAGGATTACAAGCAACATTTTTAATATCCCGAGACAGTATGATTACGGTACTTTGTGCCTGAGTATGAGTACAAGTACGAGTACTTGTGCCTGAGTACGAGTAGGAGTACGAGTATTTGGTCTGAGTACGAGTATGGTACGAGTACTTTTCATGAGTACGAATATGAGTACGGAGTAACTTGACCTGAGTACGAGTACGAGTATGAGTCATTTGATCCTGAGTGCGCGTTACGAGTATGAGTTACAGCAAATTTGAATCCCGAGTAAGGTATGAGTACGAGTCTTATTGCCGGAGTACGAGTGATGAGTACGAGTACCCAAGCCTGAGTACGAGATGAGTACGAGTACACAAATTGTACTTGTACTCGAGTACGGAGTACGAATACTCGTACTCGAGTACTACAAGTTGATTAAGACAACAACAACGACACAGATTCAATGAAACTATATGGTTTTGAAAACACATGTTTACGTACGCTTTCATTAATAGAATTTGACTTGCACTGTATTTGTAGAATAACAAAAGTACCATTGATTTGAAAGTACATGGTACGCTCAAACCACGTCGGGGAGAGATCTAAGGGCCGAAAGTCGCTCAGTTAAGCAAAAAAACCCGCATGTGGAGTACATATAGGATTTTTCTGGCTTAACTTAATGTTAAATATATAAGATGTCTGGAAAAGTTTTTAAAGGATTTTGCATTTCAGTGGGTTCGGAGTTATGACCTATTAAACCATAAAATTTGCATGATTTTTGTTTTGCACACTATGTTTCTTTTTCCGGGTGTAACAACAATATAAATAATTGTATCGTTGTTCTTTTTGTTGTTTTTTTGAAGGCAAGTGATTGCTTTATCTAAACAATGCCTTGTTTGTGAGGTAAATGTGCATTCATGGTGTGTATTTTTGAATGAAATTATGCAAATTTTATTTAAACAAATTGAAAACACTTTGTATATGAGTTCATCGTCACAAATCATAATCACGTGGAAATTTGGACTGCAATGTATTCTATGAATAATTACACCAGCACAAGTATTAACAGTTTGACTTCAATAAAAAACAAATGAAGTTACATACCAAAAATGACAGGCTTGTATTGGTTGAAAATTCGTTTCAAGATACTCATGTGACAATGCAGCCTGAGTTATTTCAATAGCCACGTGGGGGCCGCCAACAGTATCCAGTGTACTCATTAATGCGTTAGTGTCAATAGAGAGAAGGATATTGGGACGTAGAAAACCAGCGGCAAGCCGTCCCTTACAAGCCTGGCAAAAAACAGGCGTGTAATTATAATGACACGCTTTGTCGTCTAGGAGTTAATATGCCGCCTTGAATAGCAAACATGTTAACATTAATTTCAATTATTTTGTTATTTTATTAATTAAAGAAGAAGTATGTCGTAAATAAAGAATAAAATGCGATTATATGTTTGATATAGTGACTTGTGGAAGAGTTGTCTAGAGATCGCCTCGATTGAGGTTGTTTTTTAAGATTTAAATAAAAAAAGATCCCAGCATTTCAATATTATGATGTTCAAAATGCACTTAATGATCGAATCCACGCGGGAGCGAAAGTACGGATTCGAATGTGAATAAAGGTATATATTACTACAGATAATTAATGGCCAATCACATAAACTGGTAAATATATATTAACTAACATACCACCGCTCCTACAGCTTGTTTCATTGCCCTTGAAGGAAGACTGGTGCCCGATATAGAACGCCCTACATTTCGGTCAATTGTTTGAATTTTATATGTTTTTCATCACCTGAACATAAAAATAGTATAAAACGTTCAGTTCTTTGTGTGTCAATCAGGTATTTTGTAATAAAACAATCCGAGGTTTATTCCAATGGCTTGGTTACAACAAACTGAAATGCAAGAAAATACACGAACATCAGACTTGTATAAAAGTTTTCCTGGTAAAACCATCAATACTGGTCCGTGGCTTTAATTATTAATGTTAAGGGCCAATTCTATAGTAAACAAGCAATAGATCAACGAATTCCATTTAACGAAAATCCTTTCGGTGGTGGTGGTCTACGAAACAGTATTTGTTTGTATATAAAAACGGTATCGGTCTGACAGTTGAGAGCCAAAATGTTCAATATTTTAGGCTTGCTTCCTTTCTAATTGGGGTGTCAGAGATGAATGAAAGCCTTCAATTTGTGTTTCGGTTTGTTCTTTTAAACTATTGTTCACATTTTATCAATGTTCTAATAAAAAATTGTCGTTACCTTTTGGTATGTCCTAATTAACCTAAATTCAAACAAACATGCGTCTTAGAATTTTGATTTTGTATAATACCGTATTAGCGCTGATTTCTAGCAATTAAGAAACAACAATGACTGTAGTATTAGAAATATAATTTTGTTTTATAATTATGAGGAAAAGATAATAAAAACCTTAATTCGTACGTCGCAAAAATCATGTTTACGCAATTATTAAAACCTTTTTCATATTCTTCTCCCTAATTTTTCAGTCACATATTTAAACTAAAGCTCATTGATGGATCGCCGGTTTAGTATAAAACAGTATTTAATGTAGAGATGTGTGTGTGTATAGCCTTGAACATAGAAAGGAAAACAGAAAGTTGTCAAATTACTAAACTGTTTTAGAGTGATTACAACTTCGAATAGTAATGACATTATCTATGTGTAATTTGAGATTACTTTAACTTAACTATATACGGTTTTCCCAGTAGTTTAAAAACATGTTTCATTATATTTCATATCTCTTAATGTTGGTTATTCGTCCCAGAAAACGGAAATTGCGTTTGTTTATTACAATTTGTCCTTGTGATCACTAGATAAACCAGTCTGATCAATAACATTAACTTTATTTTCATGCGTCAAAATCAATTTAATTTGGGTCTCACCCTGGCCCATCATCTATGTACAAACCAATTTCGTCTTTGGTCATTTAATTTCATATTATCTCATTCTATGTCGTCTCTTGTGGTGTATGTATAAGCCGTGGCTAAGAGTTAGGCCTACAACATCAGCAAATTTTATCATAATCCTACCTATTTACCTACCTCTCTGCTTCACTATTTTTCTTTTCTTTATCCCGCAGTGCCTTGTCAATCTGTTTTTTTTTTACTCCTTTCTTTCCCATCATATTATTTTCTTTCTTTTGTATCATATTTTTCTTATCTTTATTCTTTTTATTTTCCCATCTTTGATATGTATTCTTTGTGCTTGTATAGAAACAAAGGAAAAGACGAAAATATGATAAATATTTGCTGAGTTTCCAGGCCTACTGAACCTTTTCGTAGGCCTATATACATACTTCAACAACGAGACGAACTGAGTTAAAAGTGAAAAATCTTACCAAAGACGAAATGCTTTTGTACATTGCTGATGTTAGACATAAGCTACCATGGTATACCAACTAAATGTAAACAGACACCGACCATCTTTATCATTTGAACGATACAAATCTTTACGAATTCAAATCCTACTTGTTAGGGTAAGCCATGGTCTATTAAAGGTTAGCTTCATCACCTTCAGTTGTATATCGAGGGTTTACTACCCCATGTATAGGTCTTAAATTTGCTTTTAGAGTCTGCAAATGCCCCGTAGGTTGACTTCTTATCGTTTTTTGTACCTAAAGAAACAAAGGCAATATTGTACATGAAACCTCCCCTTCGAGCTCGACTCTATGTTCAATTGAATCACACATTTCAACGTACCACTTGTGGTTACACTACTGGGAACACCTATACTATTTTCATTTTCAATCGGCTCAGTGGGGGATCTTTATCCCCTTCACGATGTTTCGTGATAACGGTAAAGCCACTTTGCACACTGTAGTTTATAATGCAAGTATTATTCAGTGAACGATTTAATAATATTTTTTATAACATCAACACCCACTTTATGACTGTTGTAGACACCACCTGTTAAACTCCATACATTGGGAACCGCCATCATCATTTGATGTGCCTATATTTTTTAACAATAAACATCAGTGCTTAACCGACCGGGTGCAGGGGTAGGGGGGTCAAAAGTTGCCCCTCCTGCTGAAAAGCGGACGATAGGGGCCAAAATGAATCATTTTATTCCATCTTTTCGGGGGAAATTGCAACCAATTTAGTCCCAAATGTGGGCAAAATTAAGAAGTTGAAATTTTGTCCCCTCTGGGGCGGACACTTGGGCATTTTCTCATTTTCTCCTTCTCCCCTTTTGGAGGAATTGACCTGGCCTCAGTACGCCACTGTCCTAGAACATAGGTCGAATTGCGTATTTGCGGCCAATAAAAAATTACAAATTTCACAATGTTTGACTAAAGAATAAAGCGTAAACTTTCCTATAGGGATATTATTGGGGATATTAGCTTACATTGTCAAAAACGAACTCAGTGATTTCATTATTTCTACGACAACTGATTTGTAGCAATCTTTTCGTTACGGCCTTAAGGAAAGTAGTACTCTATGTGATCTCGAAATGTTTGAAAGTCAAATGGAGACAAAATTCCTCAATTTAATTTAATAGTTTGTCTAGTTTTTTTTTAAAACAACTATGGGTATCACAATCATCAAATCTTGCATAAATTTGTCGAATTGTGATCAAAAGTTGGACAAATTATTTAATGAGCACCCGCTGGCTAATCTGATTTTAAGTGTATATGGAAGTGGTGTTAGGTTTTTTCTATTAAAGGTGCTATGAGAGATTTCTTTTTCCACAATTGTTAATTTATATAATTAACGAAGGAAAACATTAAAAATATGAATAGTTTAACGAAAGAAAAGCACGAAAACAAACAAAGAACAATTAAGACTTCACTTTATTTGCTTCAGTTATTAACATCACGGTAAAAAATATCGGTCCTTTACAGTATTTATTTTACTGATCCGCAAATTCTGCTAACCAATTTCCTAGCAATATTACAGTATATATACTTCTAAAAAAATTAAATCAAAGTACTTAAAATAGTTATATTTGGCGAGTTCCTACAGAGAGAGTGTGAATGTTAGGGAATAATATCCAACTGACTAACACCGACAATGTTTAACCATGGAGCTATATATCACGTTTTAATATGAGGACCCCAGGCAACCACCACCATCTTCTTCTCAAAATTACGTCAGCCAGCATTTTCATGAAATTAATGCCATTTGCACTGACGAACACTTGAAACTTATAGGGCTATCCCAAATTTCAACCAAGTTTTTTTTACTAGGCTATATAACCGGTTATTTGGAAAATATTTTAGATCAAATTACAGTGTTGCTGTTAAAATATGCGGAGAATTTGACTGAAACTCTATTTTTATGAATCTGAAGAGATCCACTATAAAAACAGTCTGAATTGGTCATAATAATTATACAAATAGATGCCTTATGTTTTCAAATACGTAATTTGATCATTTGTTTACAGTATTTCCTCTTACTTATGCTGTCATTTTTGCAGGTATTTTGTCTGTTTTAAATACAATTATTTTCATGAAAAACTTTTGATCAAGTGGTGGAAAACAAAAATCTGCCAACGTGGGAAAAAAATTGTCTCCCAATTTCTTTCAGAACTGCATTTTTACTAGAAAAAGTATGTTGTCATAATTCAAATTGAAATTGGCGAAATATATAACATGTTTAGTAGGCTCAATAAATTGCGAACGGAAATCTATTTTTTTTTTCAAATGACTGCCACAATAACCACGCTATAAATAGAAAACTACTAGCATTAGGAATTCTTGATATGTGTCTGATAAAATAACTGATAAAGTAAAAAGGAATTGAATGTATTAAAGAAAAGAGTCCTATACTGAGCTCTTAATTATATTTTATTTCGATGATATGACCTTTTCTAACGAAAAAATAATGATTTCCATTCAACATGATGCACAAGTCACCCCGGATATTCGGCATATACTTGGGTATTCATGCCAGTGTATACGAACTCACAAGACACGGGGACCAGCACTGATTATCCCAATGGTGGTTTAACCCCGTTCACGCTTTTTCAATCAATTACCATTGCGCATCCTCATAGCAGCGCGTTGAATCAGTGATTTGGACTGGCGTTTTTGATTTGGTAAGATTTTCGGACAAATATTCTCGCATGGAGGTTAAACTTGAACTGTAAGGATTAGGAGTCATATTTATGAAAATTAGGGTGCAAGTCAATAAACTATTTTAATTACGCGTTTTATGAGGAAAAAATTGAGTACTCGACGAAAAATCGATAAATTCAGGAGATAAACTTATGCAAATTTCGACCAATAGCGATGGATTTGCAAATAAAAGGTATGTCTTTTGAATTTCCGTGAATATTGGCTCAAGTGCAACAAGTCGCATGTTGAAGATACTTCCTTCTTAAGCCAAAGAGCAGATTTTGTACATTACGAAGTTGTTAAAATAATGCAAATTTTGTTAATCAGCCTATTGTTTTAACTATTGTAAGGGAACCCTTTAAAAAGACACTTTTGTTTGGGGGACTTCAAATATTTATCGTTCATTTTATCCACAAAATCTTTATATTACTCAACAACTTTCCGTTCACAGGTGCGTTTGACTTGATATCTCTCCCCTAACGACTGTAACAGTTTTGTTACTGTCTATATGCCATTCTAATTTTGCATATCACTTAGTGTCAATAGAGTGAATGGATGGGCAGCTTGATACGTGCATGCTAACGCGATCATCAGAAGTTATTTTAATCTGAAAAATATTGTAATGAATATTAACTTCTTATTTTGAAGATTGGAATTGGGAAACATCTCGGTAAATGGCGATCATTCCTGCTGTAAAAACTGCAAATTGGGCAGATTTCACAGAAGAAATATAAGTCTTTATCTTCTGCACAAAGACACTCAGAAAAATTATAGTTGGAGTGGATTTAACACAAGTTATTGTAGGTTGTTTGGTCATGTCAAAACGGTATATCCCAATAGTGCGCTTCTTAAATCCCTTTTTTTTTGTTAGCTATATAGTAAACAAATCCCGTTTTTTTTTTTCCTGTATTTTTTGTGTGTCTCTTTAATTTGTAGAGCCCCAAAATTCTTAATACCAAAGCTGCATCTGAAAGTGATTTATTGATGGTGGCGTTTTGTGGAAGGTTTTGAGTGACAGTATTCCATATTTCTTTCGATTTCATAGGCTAAAAAAGTGATCGGGAATAGTTAAAACATGTTAGGGGCTTCATCACCAGATAAACAGATCCCTTATACATAGGCAAAATGGAACTTTTTACCGTCAACACTCCTCAGTTCCGCTATAATCGTCCACCTGTCCCGGGTTCTGTCGCAAGAACCGTTTTTAAAAAACAAAATTGTATTTTATAAGGATTTTTAAAACTTCATTTTTTTGTGTTTAAAAAATTACGGTGAAACGATTGAAACTGCTAATTTTTGATTAATTACATTGTGCAAATCCTGACAGAAGACAACTTCCTGGACTTTTGAAATTAGGTCGGTACTCCTTTCCCGTTCTGCAGACAATAGGGTCGGTCGGAAGACGCAATTTTTTTTTATGATACTTTGTTAAATTTTTTATTTAATATCTTTGTTAATTCCATTATTTTTTGGCACTTTTAACTTATTATATTTGTTTCCTTCTTTAGTCCTTTCTACTGTATTTATTTTTTTATCTGAGAACGAATATTTATATTCGTCTCTGGTTTAGTTAATATCGTTTGCTCTAGTCTTATAGACAATTTATACATTAGGTGAATCACCCCTTCGAGGGCTAAAATAGGAAATGTTTTAACTAGAGATACACCACATAAGTCATTGACTCATTTTCTAATATTTGATATTTAACATACATTTTCTATCTATCAAAAATGGTATAAAGGCCTACATTTTTTAAAATTTAAACAACCCTCGCCAAACATGTCATTTTTATAGCAATTCAATGGAGTGAGTTGCAATTGCCACAGTTTTTCCTAATAAAGGATCTATTGTGTTATTATTTTGGTGCCAATGGATAGGCCAGGGATCGGGAAGTCCAAAAACCCGTTCGATCCTATTTCCTAAATTGCTTATTTTCAATGTTTAAAACCATGGCTTAATAAGCGTATTTGCTCCTATAACGAAGGAAATGTCCCATTTTTTGTACCAAAGAAACATTTCTCACTTTCAGTCAATCCCGTCTAGATGGGGATATTTTATGGAAAGAAGCGTTACATCAGGCAAAATCCAGTACTACTCTTCCGATTTTTTAGAGACATGGCATGGAATCGTTTCGTCACGCATAACTGTGTCCGGCTATTTAGCCGATCCACTGTGGACACGGTCCGTAGCCGTATACGGCTACCTAACACAAAGCCCGTTTTTGGTTATATACCGGATACGGCTACGGAACCCGGGGTTAGGTAGCCGTATACGGCTAACGAAACACCTCCCATAACTGAAGCGCACTATTGGGCTATACCTTTTTTGACGTGACCAAACACACTACACATAACTTGTGTTAAACCACTCTAACGATATTCTGTAGTGTCTTTTTTAAGAGCTAAAGACTTATAATGTCGTTCTGTTGAAATCTGCCCAATTTGCAGTTTTTATTTAACACGCAGGAATAATCCGACATTTAACCGATATGTTGCCCAAATTTCCAAACCTGCTTCAAATAAGAAGTAATATTCATTAACATATTTTTTTCAGATAAAAATAACTTCTGATGATCGGTTAGCATGCACTATCAAGCTGCCCATCGATTCACTATATTGACACTGATTGATATGCAAATTAGAATGCATATAGCAGTAACAACTCCGTACAGTCGTGGTTTGAGCGATACAACCATGTTACTTCACAGCATACTACTTTTACTCTACAAATACATGCAATCAAATTCTTTGAAATGAAAGCGTCGTAAAATGTGTGAAAACAATTCATTTGAATCTGTGTCGTTGTTGTTGTCTAATAAAACAAAAAAAATGCACATTGTTTTTTCGTAAAGAAGAAAACTTGATATTTGAAGTCGGATATGCTTCAGACCAAAACAACCTCTTTTCACCGGCTTGGCGACCCCCTCTTGCAACATTGTATATATACGATGTCCTTAAGGATGGTTCGTACGGCTACCGAACACTCCCGGGCTATTTTAAAAATTACCGTAACGAGCGACCGACCCTGGGGTTATATTCCGTATACGCTTACTAAACACTTGAATTAAAATTAAATACACAGCAAAGCAGAAGAAAGCAAAAAAAAAAAATTGAATAAAAATCATGTGATAAAACAAAATGAGAAAAAATAGGCATAAATAAGCAAATTACTCCATATGTATGCATATATGTATGCCAAACCTTTTTCATCTGATAAATACACTTTGACTTTGGCGAGTTAAAAAAGATCTGTTTGTTTTATAGTGGGATAGTAGTTGAAATCAAAGGATTTTACTTACGAAATACATGTACTTAAATACACAAAGGGTTACAAATATAATAAACTATAAAAAACTGACAATATGGGGAAAATTATACAAATGTGTCCTTTATTTATACGTATTTTATATTTTGTCTTATTTTTATAAGTATAAACAGACTTGAGTTAAACTTAGAAAATAATCAGGCCTTACTTTAAAAGATTGCCTAACAACAAAAAAAAAACACAGATTTTAGTGTGTTAATGGCCCGATTGACACAAAATTAAGCAATTATGCAAATCTAGCCTCTAATTATTTCCAACAAGTCCTTGTCTCAACATTCTCTACTTAAAGCCCACACTTTTCAATTCGTTCAAAGTTTTAAAAATATACTAGCAGAATAGAATATACCATTTTTGAGTACAAAAATGATTTTTTTTAAATTAAAATCATATTCAATAAAATTTAAAAATTACAACAACACATGATTCATATGATTGAACGTGCAATTCCTTTTAAAAGAATTGATTTAAGATCGCCGTGGTGCAAAATAGGCCTATTCAAAGCGGATCATAAACAAACGGACCATCTGGATAGATAGTGTATGCGATACCGCGTACTGTCCATGTCTAAATTCTAAACGGGATTAAATTCCCAATTGGCTCCAATAAATGGAGCTAAACGGAATGATACACCGAATAGGCCGTGCCAGATATGTCAGATCTGACATGGGGGGTCACAAAAAACCAAAACCGAAATATGTCATTGCAAAGAGTAATTCTGAAGCGGAAAGGTCTAAATTTAAAAAAAAAACTATTTTAATTTGCAATGCAACTCATTTGACGACAAATCACCATTTTCCTGAATGTAAACTCGGCATGGAAACCTCCGAACAGTTTCTAAATCAATAAATTTAACATTAAGAACACATCAGCAAACATTAAATCAAGAAAATGATCGTTGCCATTATGTGTGATTGAATACTTATAATGGGCTATTATTTGATCCTTAAAGGGAAGAGCAGCGACAATACATCGTAAAAATCATCAAAAATTCGTATTTTAATGGCGTGGAATGTGCTAACATAACCTTCAAGTGGTTAGCTTGAAAATCCATGTATTAACCAACAAGGCAGACATTTTACTGATTCTGTACTTTCTATACAGCGTATACAAATTCTTGGGAAGAAAATTAAAAAAAAACAAAAAAACCATCCCTGTGAAATCCCAGATTTATCGGGGGGGGGGGTGGGTAGGACATGCCAACCTAACAGCAACGGAACGGCGTCAACTTTCAGCGTAACCCGACAGATGTTATCGAATTTCGAGATTTTTTAAAAATTTAACTACATTATTTTTTCTTAAAGTTAGTTGGGGTTGTGTTTGTTACCTTTATGCTTAAGTACCCTCAAAGTGCAGATAAAGGCTACGCCGCGATCGTTGCTATGATCGGTAATTACTCGGGTGCGCCTCGCTACCACGTATGCATGAAGGCCGCTGAACACAGAGGCATGGCAGAGCGCATGGGAATTCGCGGACTATAGCTAACACTCGCTCACTGACCAGATGTAAGGCTGCTTTCGCACGCGCGGAATACGCACACACTATCGCCGTATACTTTCTGAAACAAATGACACGCGCTGTCTGTTGATTGCGTATTGGATTCCCGTTGTCAAGCGTTCGTCACACACTTCCGTGTTTACGCGCGGGTAGCCAGAATTTTGTTACAGAATACTGACGGGAGTATACTGATACAAAATCTAATGACATCATTTTGCACCCTTAAAAAAAAAACTCGGGCCCTGACTCGACGCTAACGTACTGCCAGGCTACCTGTGTTGTTTTGGTTTTTTTTTTGCCGTTGATCCATCGTACCTCAGTTGTTGAAATTGAATGCCAATGTTTCAAATACAGAATAAGGTTTTCTAGTCCACAATTCTTACCGCTTCGCCCTTGTTTATAGAAAACCCAGTGTAATGACATAGTGTGGGTTGGTGCTTATTCCGTAGGATTTTCATGCTAAAATTGATTTTATTGCTGTTTGGGTTTCCGTAGGGCCTAAACTGTCAGAAAATGATGGGAGTGCAAATTTTCGGACTGAAATGCCCCTCCTGCAAGGGGGGACATGTTAGTACAGGGAAAATTTAAAATCACGTCCAAGTTTTGTGTTTTAATAATGTATACTAATGAGACTGTTTCCTCTCCTCATAGAATTAAAATAATATATATGGCCTAGGTTCCAAACATTTAGTTAAAAGCGGTATAGCCCATATTGGTTCAAGGTCACCCTGGGGGTCTGCTTCGATTTTGTTGAAAGTGGGTGTCAAATGATTCCTTGTGTCATACTGAAAAAAACAGAAAATGCATGTTAAAAAACGGTTTTGGTGATACTCACCATTGCACATCCAGGGAAAATTCTGGTGCCCCCATAGACAGTAGACTCTGCTAATTTTGCTATGTAATTACCCAACCAAATGCCACACACTGTCAAAAGAATACATTTGTGGATCCTGTGAGAACAATACAAACAACTTATCACCATTTTCAACAAATTTCAAAACAATGTATAAGTATATAGTATGAACTTGAACCATTATCGGGGCTATAGCCCTTTAACTAAAGGTCGGATCCTAGGCAAATCTATACTTTTTTTAATCCTAAATAAGAAACGAACATGTTAGTGACTGATTAAAACCACAATTTGACTCGATTTTAAATTTTTCCCTGTCGTAACGTTTTTCTCCCTTGAGAAGGGGGCAACATCCGACAATTTGCACCCATCATTTTTCTGACTGCCTGGTCCCTATTGAATGAAACACAGCCGAAAATCAACTTTAGCAGCAAAAATCCCTACGGTAACTGTTTCATTGACATACCATCCCACACTAACAGATATAGATGAAACTTAGACGGAAGAAAATGCAATATTTGCTGTGGTGATAACACCCCAATCGTTCATTTACATATACCTGATGCAAAAAATAATATAAAATGAAATATTTTTGGACAGTTCTCAAAACAATAAATATCCAGAAAAACATATCTTCATTTCTCTTTATCAACTTTGTCTATTCAGGTAAACCATTCGTATTTATAATAAAATATTATAAATGGCTACAGATTTTTGAGGCACCCAAATATTGTTCCTAATAGTAATTTCATATAGCTAGACACTCATAGATTTCTTACCTTGTATTTGGCTACAGAAATGTCTTAAAAGAGAAAAAAATTGATTTTCATTTGCTTATATTTTCAATATATAAAGGCATGAATTTCATATTTGCTCCTAATATTAAATTAGAAATTTCACACTTTTTGTACCAAGAAACATTTCTCAGCTTAATCTTGAGGGGATGTTTTTGATGAAAAGCTTTCCATCAGGGCAAATCATACTTTTCATTTTTTTTAAGGGAACCTGATTTGTGAAATCTCTTGTTGGCACCCATGTCAATTTTCTCTATAGCTCGAGGCCAGATTTTTAGAAGACCTTGTTCTGAAGCTCAAACATTCTTTTATCCTACCACACCCAGATATGCCATAAACCAGTATATTTTATATTATGTTACTTAGATTAATTTATAATATTTTATATGCGAATTTATAAGTTTAACTTATTCAAAGTGAACCACTCAGTGCTAATTCTTGGGCCTGTAACAATGGTGTAACACTGAAGTGGATACTCCATTCTTTATGTGTTAATGCAACGGTGCTGCTTAAAATAAGTGCCGTATGAGTAGCTATAGCTTAGCTTCCCTGAATTCCAACAACAATCTTGTTTATCGCTAGATCATTCATTGTAGTCTTCGTATAGTACGCTAGGAGTTATTTGTTGTCATTTCATTTTGGTTGTGATGAATAGCAGATAATACACCCATAACGAATGCTGCAGACACAAGAAATTCCGAACGTCACGAACGAAATATGGTAGCTCCCGTGACGTCATAAATCCATCCTGTAAAGAACATGTTTGAATAATTTGAATCATGATTATCAATGTGACTGTTCATCTGTGAGTAAGTTCCAAAGACTCTGATGACGCCCACGATTTGCATCTTTATCAAGTAGTCGTGTTTTTGCGGTCTGTCCACCGATTCGCATTAAAATACCATGAGAAAATACAATTCAGCAAACATACAAACCTGGCATCCGTTTCAATTATGCCTTGGTCAAGGTGGTGTAAATTATTTCGCGAGCGCGCTAGCGAACGGTTAATTACAAAAACAACTATTTTTTGTACCAATGGCTTGTCTAAATAACGCTTGGATCGTAGTCATAGCTATTGTTTTAGTATCCGCGTCCCAATCATAGTCCGCAGCGAGAAGCCTGATTTTGGCATGAGATCAAATCCTGATAAAGTATTTTTTTCAGCTGATTACATCTTCTGAAAGGGTATACATGAACCAAGGTGGGTGTAAAATTGCAACCCTTGTCAATTTGGAAGAATCCAAGATGGGCGCCATTGGGCTGTTAAAAACTCAAAAATTGCCTTTTACACGCACAGGCCAACCCCAAATGCAAGGTAATAGTGTTTTTTTTGTGCTAATTGTGGATTTTTTGGGTAGGAAACTTACAATGCAAATGTAGATTTAGAGTCATGGCTTGAATAATTTAGTGAAATCCAAGCTGGCCTCGCCCTTTTTGAAGTAGGAAATCACAAAAAGCACATTTCATGAGAGTGCAACAAAAATACAAGTCCCTACAATGTTTTAAAGTTGACTGTTATTTTCCCTTGGCCCATATATGTTTGTAACTATAAAATACTACAATTAATTGTCACATTGGCTATAAAAGATATTCAAAGATGCCGCCGCTGATGTTTTTAAAGGCGCTGATTTTCGTAAAATAAATTACCTCCATCAATGATAAAGAAGGGGAAAGAGTATTCTTACACATTGCTCGTAGGGGTGTATTTTTAAGCACTCAGACACTATAAGCCCTAGTAATAACCAATTGTTGTAGAGTATAATTACCGTGTGAAAGCAGATATAGTCCTGTGGGGGGAAGCCTAGTCCGTGCTCATAGACGATAACGGAATAAAGCGTTAAACTAATGGTTTCGTAAAGAGTGGCACTGAATCGATTGCCCACTTGTTCACCATTGTTCCGGAGTATGAAGTTACGCCCCGGAAGGTTACTTCTACACCGTACTACTAGTTGTCACCAGATCATTGGCACACCTATACTTGACCTTCTGGCCCATTAATAGTTTCTCATTCTTGTCCGTTTCTTATTCCGCTTGGTTACCGTGTTGTTTTCCTCATTTCGACATTCCTCCGCTTCTCCATGCATGAACATAAGATGGAACAAGTCATACTTGCAGAGACACATCCACACCTTTGATCCACATGGTGCCTCACCTCCATCATGAGCACTTACCTCCACATGATCACTTAATCAACTTCATACATGGGGGGCAGGACACCAAAGTTAATGCCCTAAGTTGGGGGACGGGTAGGAAATATCCGATAAAAGTTCGTTTTTTGGGGTGACCATTTTATTTTAAACCAGATATCGCCCAGTGGAGAAATTGGCATTCAGAGAACGAAGAAGTATTTAGGAGATTATCTGGCGCTCCACCAGTGAGCACCGACTAGATTTTTAGTAAAAAACCACAAAAAACCCGATATTTTGCATTTCGTTCAGCCGTTTTTCCAAAAATCCCTCAACTGACAAGCAATTTAAAATTTGCGTTGCCTACTCTCCTTCCACTAAATGTTACAACACATCGCCACATTCACAAGTAGCGAGCAATACGTAAAACACCTCGTTGTTATTTCAATCTGTATCAAGCTGGAATTCCCAATTTGAGACCGGCTATTTTGTGGATCATAGTTCATGCACGTTGTTTATAGCGAACCCCGGGGCTATGGATTAGTACATAGGATTATCGGGGGTTTTTCCGATGCAAAAACCTTGTCGGGGAAAAAGTTTTAAAATACTTCTCTTACCGACCTCCTATGGTATAATTCCGATTCCCTGGGTGTTAATATCACGAATATTTAATTATTACGACAAAAATTAAAGGCATAATGAGGAATTATGAAACAGTTTTTTACAAGTTTTTGATGTAGACTTGTAATAAAGGGCAAATTTTAGTATACTTCAGTGGCTTCAATTTTCTTTTCATTGTGCGCCAGTTATTGACGCCTAACATCCTCGTTAAGTACACTGACATAAACTGCCACATCCGTTACAATAGAATAGTGACATTTTGGTATGGCTTTGTAGTCAAGGTGAGTAAAATTGACAGTTTTAAAAATGCGTGATGGACCCCGTAACAGCTTATGTTAATGCTCTGACCTAGTACCGGCCACACCCCAATATGGTGGGTGGCAGAGGTGTTTACGGCAATTCACTGTGAAAACGTGGGGCATGGATGCTACAGAGCAGCGATTCAAAGGTCACCCATTCCGGCCAGAGCTACCTAACAATGTTTCATCTACTATCAAGAAAAACTGCAAGATACGTGGCCTAAATGATAGTAAATAATAGCTGCCCATATAGCTGGCCGGCCGCGGCGATTGCCAGTGTGTTTGTGTGGGAGCATTGACTGAGGCTAGCCCGAGTTGCTCACTTCATCTTCCGATACGATACCCAGTTTTGCGTTGTAGGCAGAACAAGGCCATGTAATTTTAGTATATGGATTTCAATATGTGTTTTAACTCTCAAAAAGTGTGAAATTTCCATTTCGCACACATACGCAATCAATATCATTGAGTTGCAATGCATCGTGCGTGGCAGGGCGTGTACGTGTGTGTGTGTACAAGACCCCATCCGTGTAGTGAAGTCTGCCTTGCTTAACCATGCCATGATAAATACGATCGTATTCGGCATCTGACATGTCAATGCATCGCTGCTTGTAATTATGTGTCCTAATACTTGCGCCACTGGCCCTGACATATTTGTAGTAACGTGGGCAGTTAATTTGTTTTTTAATTTTTTTTAATTTGAGTAATTTAATAACCATTTTTGTTCATTGAACAGACGATTCCGCGGGCTGCACGATATCAAAACGTTCATCGGGGCCTGGCACTTGTTCCCCAGCTGTAACAACGCATGCGAAAAAGGTCAGGATAGATGTGTTGTGTCCGGTCGTCTCAGCCCCGTTTCTAATCGAAATATTCACACCACCCCCCGTTCCATAATTCATTTAGGAGCTAAGGGCACATCATTGGGCACAGCGACTGCAACAGAGACTGGCCTTCTTCGTTTCAGCCATTCTGAGTGTGTACCAGTTCAGAGGATGCAGATTCAGATCTCCTCCAAGATAGCTACCTTAGATTGCACATAGCACATTTCCTTGAAGGCTGCATTGTGGGTGGCAAGAACATAGTTAGGTGCAGAAGCCGAACTTCGAATTACTTTAGATGTCCGTCGTTCTGGTCCTTTGGCTCCGACAGCGACTGATATGCAGATTGCCCATAGCATTCCAGAATAATGGATGTTGACTGCCTCATGAGAGCAGGTCGGTCCCAGCCAGGCTATGGCTTCGGCTTCTTGACTTCATGGCCAGCCCATTTTGGGATGGTTCCTACTGCAATTACGCATGAGGGGTATCCATATCCACATGCTCAGGTACTTCCGACCCTGATACCACCCAATGTCCCTCCGTTTCCAGTGCCCCTGCGCTGGTTCCCGACCTCATTTGGTGGACACATCCACGAAGTTGGAAGTGGGAGCCCCCTTCAGGAAACTAACACCCTCCGTGACGCTGACGACAGATGCTTTCGTGGTGAGGGCCCACTTTAGGGTCCCCACAAGGTGTCGGGGTCGGGGCCGTTGGTCGCCCCTGCAAGCTCGCTATCATATCAATGTGCTCGGGCTTTGGGCAATCTTCCTGGCACTGAGGCACTGGATCGCCCTGACCAGCGGAAAGGTGATCCTGTCGATGCCGACAACATGACGGTAGTGGCCTACCTCAACAGGGTGGGTGGGGGTGAGCAAGGAACCTCCGTCTCTGCAGGGAGGTAGTCAGGCTCCTAGAATGGTGCAGGCAACGGGCAGTGCCTTAAATAATATCATCACATGTACCAGGGGAGAACGACCTAGCAGACGTCCTCTCCCGGAAAGGGGCACGCAATGCCAGGCGCCATCGACGTTAGGTGTCGTCAAGTGGAATGGCACTCTGCCGGTTAAATTTTTCAGAGGCTACAGCGTCCCCACGTGGACCTATTCGCCTCCACTGGGAATCACCAGCTTCAGGCGTACTACTCTGGGTCAAGATCCCAGAGCGCGTGTGTCAGGATGCGATGGTGGATCAGTGCCTATGTATCCCCCCTCCTCCCCTCCCCTCCCATAGCGATGATACCGAGGTCTCGAGAGTAGCTCGGTCCTACAATTGCCTGGTTCTGTTGATGGCCCCATGTGGCCAGTTCAGCTGTGTGGTTCCAACGGCTTCTAGAACTGCTCGTGGGGGACTAGTGGCTGCCTAGTAGCGATCCTCCCCAGCCGACGCGTCCCTCCTGGAGCGTACCATCCGCGCACTCAACTTGACTGTCTGGCGCATTTACGCCAACAATACACTCAGGCGGGACTTTCTGAACGGGCTGGCCGCGCTCGCTGCTCAGCAAGGAGAAGTCAACTAGAGAATCTTTTGATCATTGTCTCTAGATGGGTGCGCCAATGCTGTCTGCGTCTGTAGGCCATCGGGGATTCCTCGAATTTTCCTGGGGGGGGGGGGGGGGGGGGGGGGGGGGGGGGGGGGGTGATGGTTTGGGCGTCCAACCAGTCAAGTGCTACCGTAGCGCGATTGGGGCGCTCCATCGGGGCTTCAGAGACAGCACAGTAATCTCTAATAGCCCTATCCCCTCATGAATCTGCTGAGGGGCATGTTTTCGGTCTTCCCCCGTTTCCGTTCACGTGTTTCCGGAGTGGGATCTGCCGTTAGTGCTCCAGTTCCTTAGAGGAATTCGAACCACTGGAAGGGCCAGTCTCCTGTACAGGAGACGGCCTTTCTGGTGGCAATCGCTTCCGGGCGATTGGGTTCCGAAATACTCCTTGTCCTTGACGAGGCTCACGCGGTGGTCGATGACGGCGTGTCCATCCCCCACGCTAAGAATCAACTGTCTTTCACACCGTGCCCACTGTTTCTCCCGGACCTGGCCATTGGCTGCGGGACGGTCGAAGAAAGCCCTGTTCCGCGGTCAGGGCACTAAAATGGTACCTCAAGCATCTTGAAGGGCTACTCTGGAAGACATAACAGCTTTTCATCTAAACACCCCCAACCCATATGGTCCGTTAGCGAAGGACACAGCCGCTGGTTTGCCTCACATCGTAGCGTAAATCGAAAACAGCACAATCAGTTGGTCGGCTTTCGGGTTATGTACAGCTACAAAAATCATTTTGAGTTGCCCCCGTCTGTCACACGGCAGCCATCTTGGATTTTTCTAATTGCCTCAGGGTACAATTTTACATCCTCTTAATTTTATATAGTATATCTATTAGAGATATATAATAAGATGAGAAAATGATAAACATGTATTTTGGGTTGATCTCTCTGTGAAAAGGTGATTTTGGGTTTTTCTGCTTTAAAATGGCGGCCACTTGGGATTTTTTGTTGTTAAAAACGAAACACCACAAAAAGCTAATAATTTAATAGTTAAAAAAAAAATGAAGATTATTAAAAAAAACCAATTACCAAGGCACTTTGGGGGTGTCCTTTCTCCATGGAAACTGCAATTTGGGGTTTTTAACAGTGAAATGGGGCGCCATCCTTGTATTCGCAAATTGCCGCCAGGGTGGCAAGTACAACCCACCTGATGCCAAGTATATACCTTTCAAAGAGATGTAATCAGCTGAGGAAAAAACTTTATCAGAGATTTTCAGCTACTCCTCCTCCGCTGCTGACGATCACAGGTATCTGCGGTCTAACTCGGTGTGGCCGCCTTGTCTTACCACTGCTACTTGTTTTTTCCGGGTTCCAATGATTTCAAGACATTTCTCGTTATTGCGAGAATTTCTTCGGGGGTGTTTTTCATATGGCATTAAGGTCCATGGCCCAGCGCCTAATAGCTCTCCCTCAGACCCCAGATTTTACCGGTAAGTGGTCGACTTTTGTAGCTACTATTTGCTGCTCATTTACCCTGTGAAATCTTAGGGCTAAAGATGTTTGGTTTTGGAAGTTATGAGCGAAAATTAACTCCACCATTTGTGGTCGAACCAATATTATTTTTACACCTCACAAACTCAGTTCCTAATCTCCGCATCAAAACGGATTTAAATATAGTGAGAAACTTTCAGATGGGGGTTTTTGGGTAAAGGCCATTCTATCAAGATGAAACTTATATACTTAAATCGGACCATCCCCCTTAATGATTTAAATATAATGACAAATCAATGATGCACATTGTCGTGAGTGTACACGTGCGAGCGCCATTGTTGGCCAACGAGTTACAGGCGATTGTGTGTTAGTTTAGGAGGATCATCATATTTTCTTAATAACCTACACAGTTACAATTAGTTGGTCATTCTCGTAAAAACATTAGTCATCTTCCTCAAAAAAAAAAAAATATTCTGTAGTATTAATGAGCTATTTTAGTCCAGAGAAGATCTAATTTTCAGAAAGTATAGACAATCATCTTGAAATGAAGACTAATTAACCATTCGCAAAGACTAATCACAATTTTGCAAAGACTATTTACGGTAGAAGACTACTTGGAACGTTGCATATTTACTAATGCGGCCCGCCTGTGCGTTAACTTCGCAATGACCAACTGACACAAAATGACGATTGAAGGACTATATAATTGGATAAAGGGACTAATCCATGAACTCGATGTTTTGAACTTGACTAATTTGGGCCGACAGGCTTTGACTAATTTGGGGTGACGGGTTTCCCAATTTTATATTGACCGCTCGAACTTGAACTTGAACGAGTCGTCTGCGTGAGAACACATAACTAGGATATGAGTCAATGTTGGCTGTCCATTTTCTAAACATTGTGTAAGGTCAAGTCTCTGATTTATGTAGGCCCCCCCTATCTTGGAATTCATTGCAGTAAACGTTTGATTCGAACATACCTGGCTTGAATCTGGGGCACGAATTCAGTATTCTGCCAACCAAACATGCCTCCTTCCACCATGCATTTTATATCCCCGTTAGGCTGGCCGAATCAATAGGTGGTGGCACAATCCTGTATTCTTCCCCTTATAAGCTTTATGGCTTACTCTAGTCATGCTAGTCCGAGTTTGCAGTTGCAGCTGTTGCACAGACATCTATTGTATTAGGTACTGATAAATTCTGAGAATACTACAGGGACACAGCGCATAATCCAGGGTCAATGGTGTCGTGAATTTTTGGCAAGAATCACACGTAAATATCACTCGTAAATTCTTTTAGGAGAAATAAATGGAAACAAAAATGCTCTTATCTCACTAAAACTTGTATTGTGTTTTGCTACATTGTCAATACAAAAAAGGTATTTAAAAACTTAAAGGTAACAGTCCAAGTTCATCCCTGTGTGATAGTTGGTCAATGGGACATGCCTGGAAGAACTATATAGCCTTGAGGAAGATAAATTTCCTGTAAAATGAATGGCAAAGTGTTCCTTTGTTTAGAATTTTCTGTATTTGAGAAGTAAATGTGATTATAAAATCTGGTCATTTCAGACTAATAAAACAAGTACATGACGTAATTATTTGACTAATTATTTTTTCAGAATGACCTAATTAATTTTTTTTTTTTTTTTCGAGCAGGACTAATTGTATTTTGTAAAGACTAATCTTCAGGATAATTAGGCTTCTTATACCATTCGTTTTTTGATTAGTCATTTTTATTATATTTTATCATAGGCTGGACTAATCTTACCCTTGGAATGACTAACCAAAGATTAGGCTTCTTATACCATTGAAATGACTAATTGTTTTTACGTCTATACATGATTTTACAGTGTATTTTCATCTCCGCCTCGCTGTGAGGTGAGCGATTCGTATATTGGGAGTCGACTGAGGATACTTGGGCTCTCGTCGTCACAATGGCTCGCTACATCAGAGCCCTCAAGCCCTGGACGCTCGTAAGACCAGAGATTCATGTAATGACGCTGGGATTTCCACATTCGACCGGTGTCAGAAGCTTTGTGACCAGTCCCGTTCATCCGAAATCGTCTCCATAGGAACGGATCTTCACGCAAGAATCCCAATGTATAACCTGAACATGCACACATGTAAGCCCGCCTAAACCCTGGATGAATATACCTAGCTTAGTATATTAGTCCCAGCCAAAACTTTCCCAAGATCATGTGGACTGGAGGCTAGACACTGGAACTCCTGTAACCTATACATAATCTCTGTTACACATATCGTATAACTTCTGCGACCCATAGTTTGCTTACGCTGTGCCCCGTGATATATATTTATGTCTAATAAAGATTATGCCCGTCCCCGCATGAGCAGTAATAAACTGAATAGTCATCTACTTCTTTGAAGAGGAGGGCTTTCAGCGCTGAGTGGCCAGCACGTTCTCCAGACTGAACACACTGAAATTTGTGCGATCTTCTTCACGCAGAGTAGCTACTCACGCCCTCCTAATCGAGTGGAAGAGCTACGCAAGCACTCCTAAGCTAGTCGGGAAGAGAATGATCCAAGATCTCATTCACATACTTATTGAAAGCAATCTGAAGGACCAATTTAGCCCACCACGTCCTTCAACCGGGAAACCTAACTCAAGCACGCGTAGGGTATGGAACTTGATCAAGAGCTCATCACAGACTTATTGACAATGCCGGGAAGCATTCAGGGATTGTACTCCCTATTGGGAGCCCCGCCATTTTAGAGATGAAAATCCAACACTGACACTGACGTAGGAATTTATTTTTTTAATTCTACAGTACTTGGGATCTCTACAGCTTCATGTGATGTGCACTGAACTGAACCATGTGGTTTCTTGTTTGGCTCTCAGCTCGTGCAATCAAATATCACCACTTAACGATCGTAGTTTCAAAGTAGTTTTTTTGAAAATTTTAACTACTATTTACTTGTTCCCCCTCGTGTATCATTCTGCAATCATATGGTTTAACTACCAGAATCAAACACCCGCCAACACCCCTACTCTTCAATGTTTTAACGGGTGGCACGCAGAGGTTAGAAAGCTAACTACGCTCCGGGGAACTTAATCTCAAGCACTGCGAGCCAGGTCGGGTGTCTGAAGAGATTGACCAAGATCTCATCACAGACTGATGAATACATGAACTGTCATCGCAAGTTATACATATATATTTTGCACATATGTTAAAGTTGCTTCTTTTGATTTATGTGTTTGTGTTTCTCTCCTTGATATTGAGCCTGGCACTTTCTCATACACCCCATCAAGTACCGTGGGAAACAACGTGCGGTTTGATGGTAGACGCAACCAATGCATGTTGCACAGCTCTATTCAATACTGTCTAATATTGATGGTTACCCTAAAAGGGTTTTTGTGTTAATATTTTGGGGATAATTGATTGAGGCTCACATTGCAGGACGACAATGAGAAAAATACGGCCTTGCATCTGATATCAAAATCGATAACTACTTTCCGGGTAAATCAGGGGTTCCCAAAGACGAGCGGAATACGCCCCTTCAATTTTTTTTTAAGACTTTCTCCTCATCTGCTTTTTCTTCCTCGTTTTTTTATTGTATTATTTTTAAGTTATTAAGATATATTTATTTTGTAATCATATAAATAGATATATAGATATTGAAATTTATTAAGAAAAATAATAATGAAAAAAATAAGAAACAAAAAAATTACAAAAACAACACAAGAAATGGTTACCAAACTAAAGTGAAATTCGAGAGGATTATGGTCGGAGACATTTTCGGTTATAAGGAATTAAATTGTCTATATGTGAAAGACGTATTTCTAACATTGGTTCACAACAATGTTTGTGATGTTATGCCACCGATAGAAATTTCTACTTTTAAAAACCACAGGTCAGTATCACAAATAGGACTTTATAGGCTTACACAAAAAAATGCTAGACAGCTCGGCCAGTGGCGGCCTCTCATATCCGATTTCCATACGGACGCAAAATATACGAGGAAGAAAAGCAGATGAGGAGGTATATTCACAAAAACCCCCTTTACAACAATGCACAAGATTGTTTCAAATCTTTTTATTCAGAAAATTATTGCTTATCGGAACCTAACCTGTAAAGATGCCCCCCTACCGCTTCCGACACAAATGCCACTGATGCCATTAATAGCTTGAGTCAAATTCCCTGTGGCTATCTTTTTGCAAGTAGCAGAAGAACGACACTTTACTTGCTGATCCATATATACTTATTATTATATAAACAGAAGAGAATCAAACATAGGGTAAAGCGCTAATGAACAACCAAATGACCATGCAGAAACACGATGTATTTCGGTTCAATGTGTCCTCACTTAAGCGTATACCTATAGTTCTACAAAAATTCCAACACCGCCGCAGTCCTAGGACGGTCGCCTAATATGGTGAAAGACGTTTGTCTCTGCCTATGGTACAAAATATGCGACCCAACCCAACCAGTCCAACTGTAACTGATAGCAAATACTGCGGTTAAACAAGCAAAAAAGTGGTTCTGGAAAAAGATAAGAATTCGCAGATTTTCATAGATCATTCCCCAATGCTCAGTTTTTGTCCTTCGTCGCTGTTTGTGTCTTTCAAAAAATGACCGGAGTCCATTCAACATAGCCTCCGGATTTTCTTTTGGTTCGGTTGAGGCTAATATAGCCCCCCACAACATCATTCAAAGAGATGCCCCAATAAGTAGCATTAGCAACCCTCCACATAGGTGCTAAAAAACTGGTAGGTGGAGCAAATTGATTAGTCCTTCTGCCTTGTTCCTATAAGCAATGCAGAACACTGCTAAGGCTTTCAAAAGATCTCCAAGAACTCACCACAACGAACAAACCACCCTCAGCTGAATACCTAGTATTTCAAAAACAAATGATAGATATATAGTACTTTAAGTACAGTAATAAAAATTAAATTTCGGTAATACTAATTTAAAAAAGAAAAAGGACCGACTCAATAGACAGACACACAGAATTACGCGGGGAAAGCTTACTAAAGGTAAGCGATTGATAGCCATCTAAGTAAACACGCAAATTAAAATAATGTTAATTCATGTGGGAAAAGCTCAAGCATTATCACGCTTAAGCAGCCTGATGTTTTACTTGATTAAGTGCCTCAGCAAGTTTTTTTCCAGATTTGTTGTTGTTGTTGATTATTTTATTAAGATTATAATACGACTCTATGGTATTCTCCCTGTGAGGGAATAGATCCAAAATGGTTCAGATCTCCCTAATTAAAAAATACTCATTACATCACCTCTGTATGATAAACAATGCAAAGATCGTCCACTTTGTGCCAGTGTAGAGAAGACCATTCCAAGACAAACTAAACGCCACATATCATGATGATCCAGTTAGGGCGAAAAAACATTTGCCAACGTACCTATTTTAAAAAACTAAACAAACAGAAACAAATAAATGTGTAGCCATAAATTAGCGATTGAAAAGACCCAGACGGCATATCCGTCCCTCTCAAGGTTTTCGGTATAATACAAATCGAAACTATTTAACACGAAAGTCATGTTAATTTTAGTCCCCATATCTCCCTGTATTGATAGCATTTTTTCACGCACATCTAAAACCAGGCCCCCAATTTTGTTTTAGCTACCCTGGTCTCGGGCCGACCCTCGACGACCCTAATCAATACACTTATATTGCACCTCTAGACTAAAGGCACATGTTTGGCATTAACCCTTTTGTCCTCCTGAAAATTTATGTAAAAAGAAACCTTCCGTGACTCAAGCAATCATTATTTAGGTTATGCACCTTTTACGCATGGGGGCTCTTTGACAAAGTCTCGTTTTGCCCGTGTGATGTCGTCATCTCACTTTAACCTCGTGACTTGACTCCTGTTTCTGTTCAAAGCGTGAACTGTTTTAGTTAGGGGGACTGTGTTTGATATAAGTCCCCTGTGGATTCCATGATTAAAGTGATTTATTGGTATGATCTATCGGCACATATATTAATGAAATATCCCTAAATAAAACGTACCAGATCGTTTTCATGGCCATTGGAATATTCCTTGAGATTTATTCCGACAAATGTACACAACTGTACAGCACGATGGAAGCTACCTGTTATTCCCATGATGGTAAATTTACAACGCCACATGCAATACCGAAACAGAAGCCACGTGATTTCAGCAAGTTTGCCACAAGCCTCATCCTTGTGAACTTCGTTGAGCACACAAAGGATAGGAGCGAAGTTCGTTTAGAAATTTTTATTGCAAAAAACTACACTTTTTGAAACCTCAGTGATTTGAGAAAAATGTAAAGAGGGGGTGTTTTAGATATCATTTTGTGATTAACAAAGGTTTTAGTTGGCCTAAACACTAACAATCCATGAAAACGTGGACATTTTAAAAGGGGTCGAGTAATATTTATAGTTTTATCGCAGTCGCACTGTAACCACTGATCTCTATACAATGGATTGGCTACACAACAGTAATTGTATATTAGATGAATGGAGCAACGGGTGGACATCTTGGTCTACCGAACACAATAGCATTCCAGAGACACCTGTTTAACAGAAGTTGTATCCCGGGTGCACGTTTTAGAGACATGCCATCCCATACGCGCAAATACAATGAGCTCACTGCATTGGTTTGATTCTGTAGTCTGTTATGTCGCTTATCCACATTTCAATGGGAACAAATTTTGTATAAATGACCGGCTCTTAACCACCTGCATGGGCTCTTTTTGGATGACCAATATGGCCGTCAGTGCCTCAATTACGAAGCCCAGGTTTCCAATCCATTGTATAGAGATCAGTGTTCGAAACCCACTAATGCGCGGTTCAGCAATCTACGTACTTTTCAACGTACCGAGTAGCGCTTCTTTGTATGATGAAGAGTTTCCTAATTTTATTTTAAAAACTATATTTCTCAACAATCCCAGGCTCATTTAATAAAAATTAGGCACAAATGTATGCCATTTTTGATGAATTTATATATTTTAAAGGAAAACGTTAAATTAAAGCTGTGTTTTTAATTTCAATTTTAAAAGTAAACGCGATAGTCTTTCATACAGGCCAGAAATTGACTAACCACCGATCTTCCAATTGGTGTGAAAGACTAAACACGGCTTGTGGCAAAACGATAGCGTAAATAATAAACATGGCGGCCTCGTTAAATCGTCTACTGCTTCGAAAGTTGAGCATGAAAATGGTGTTTTCTTCGCAAGGAATACTTCAATGACCATGAAAACCATCTGGTACGTCATATTTAGGGATATTTCATTATGTATGCGCCGATAGATTCATACCAATAAATCCCTTTAAAGCATCACACCTTTTTAGACACCTTAAGTATGTCCCAGAGAACAAGAACAATTTTGATGGAGAATTCCCAGGGGTGACAGATAGCAGCCATCTTGATTTTCAAAATGGCTGCCATTTTGGTATATTTTCGAATCATAACTCGAGTTGTGAATGTGCTAGGAAGCTAGTTTTGGTGCCGAAACTCGTATGTTAAACACCCACTAATCTGACAAGGATAAAGCTAGATTAGAAATTGAACATTAAGACTGGCAGCCATTTTGTTTTTCAAAATGGCTGCCAATTACCATGTTTATTTTTCATTTTCAGCAATAAATTCAGTGGTGAGTTTCATACAAATTTAATTTTGGTGGCAGTCTCCATTTGACTAGTCAAGGTGTATATAAAGATGTTTTGGATTTGTTCAGAGTAAATAGTAATTCTTCCAATCCATATTGTATAATTGTATTTCAAAATGGCTGCCATTATGACACTGTAAAAGTCATTTTTTGGTATAACTTTTTTCAATGTAAGTTATTCATAGGGCATTTATGCTAGACCTGAATGCTATGGTGCATTTAGCTTCCACGAGTCAGTGATATCAACACGGTCATACAGGCAGGTATTTTACTCGCACATCTAAATGCCGGTGTAGAAGTTTTTATAGTCCGCCAGACTCATAGTCCACATACAACGGTAAAGAATAGGGGACTTGATTCAGTTGACTCTTCACGCATTATCCATTGTTGTACACGGAGCCCGGATTTACATCGGTGTAAAAAGTCCGGGCTCCACAGACAACAACAAAATAAAGCGTGAAACTAATGTGGCCTGAAGAGTCAACTGAGGCTATGTATTTTCTTCACCGTTGAAGGTGAAGTATGAGTCCAGATGACCATATCTCCTGCCACACGTTAAACGCCAATGCTTTCATTAAACGCTTGCGGTTTAATGCTTTGGGCATTGAATCACAGTGATGTCACTGACTCGAGAAAGATAAATGCACTATAGTATCCTTGTTCATAATCGTACATTGTCGAGGAACTGGCAGAGTGGAGATGCATTCTACTTACAACATTACTAAACATCCGATTAAACTTTGTTAAAGAAGATAACAAAAAAAAACCCTGTCATATGTACATAGAGCAACCCATGATTATACACCACTGTAGAACTGTAGTGCAGTCCATTTTGAATGAGTCCATTTAAAGCTGCCTGCAGGGTAGTCCATGAGTGTTGTATTTTAGCTGGATGTGGAGTAGTCTATTTGGTATGAGTTCTTTAAAAGTGTACTATATAGAATTGCTTACTTGATACGGGTCCAACGAATGTTGATTTATCAAGAACAAGCGCACTATAATTCATTGCATGAGTCCTATATCATAGCAGATCAAATGAGGTAGATGTGCCCGTAAAATAATACAGCGAGCATATATTACACTTCTTTAAAAGTGCACTGTGGGGTTGTGTGCCACAAATATTGATGTGCACAAGAGCAATTTTCCACTTTGTGTGAATTCTATGTTTTACCACAGTGTTGAAATTTTCTATCACCGTCGTCATCAACTTTTATGATGCACTGTTAAAAATGACCATAAAAACGTCGTTTAGCTGGCAGCTGGGACCCACAGCAGTTAAAATGACATTTTGAACAGTTATTTACTCTGTTAGGTATAGACCTAAATGGTAAAACGAAACTTTATCGAAAGACACAGACAGATGCTGATTATCAAAAGTATATTGAAGCTTAACTGGTAGCTGAGCATACTATTGCCTTACAAAAATCTAAATATTATGCCAGCAGGTTTGATGACTGTTATCCTAGGGACATGTATAGAACAGTAATAAATGAATTGCTTAACGTAAATTCAAAAAATCTTCCAGATTGTGATTCACCTGTAGATCTTGCAAATAGTTTCTGTAATTATTTTGTCGGCAAAGTCAACAAGTTCAGGCGTGATCTAGATGTCCTACTTCCAGACTCTCGGAGGCACGTATATACGCGTTCGTCCCTACCCAAACCAAACTGTTTTTATTGATTCCCATCATATACACAACATCATACCAATATTAAAAAATTCAAAGAGGAAAAAACACAAAACAGGACAGGGCAAAGACAGCAACCTCTCTCATGCACCCTTAACACAGATCTCTCTCTCTCTCTCTCTTTTAAACGAAACTTCTGCAATAAATAAAGCTGTTTTAGGTAATAGAATAGAAATAAAGGGTTTACAGTGTCATTGTTTTATAGTTGAGGGGGTCTTTGTTTTATAGTTGAGGGGGTCTTTGTTCTATAGTTGAGGGGGTCTTTGTTTTATAGTTAGGTGGGTCTTTGTTTTATAGTTGAAGGGGTCTTTGTTTTAAAGTTGAGGGGGTCTTTGTTTTATAGTAAGGTGGGTCTTTGTTTTATAGTTGAGGGGGTCTTGGGTCTTGGGTCTTGGGTCTTTGTTTTATAGTTGAGGGGGTCTTTGTTTTATAGTTGAGGGGGTCTTGGGTCTTTGTGTCTTGGGTCTTTGTTTTATAGTCACCCATATTATTGATAACGCGCCAAAATATACCTCAACAGCTGATCAATTTGCTGTTATTTAGCACAACAAAGTTTGCATTTATTGACCATTTGACAATATGTGCAAATATTTTGCAGTGCGGAATGGCATTGTGTCCCAAGTGGAACATTTAAAAAAAAACACCGAGAAGTGTCGTCAGCTTGCAGTGCATAAAACTTCCACCACTCACGGTATATTAACGGTGAAACTATAGGTAGAGACTGGCGCCAACACTTTCATACAACTTTAACATCGGGACAGACAGGGAGACAGACAGACAGACAGAACGACTAGCTGGTTAGTGCCCCCTGCACGACTAGCAGGCGACACCAAAATGGTTATGTCATAACCACACAAAATACTATTATAAAAAGGGGTTGGTCCAGTTATCACAAGGAATTTGCTAGAACATGCATGTATGATTTTCTTGGTTTGCAAGTTACTGTTTTACCGTCAGAGGGGCAAGTGATTGACAAAATACAGATTTAAAGACCTTACCTACTTCTGAACATCCTGCAGGTAAGTCTACCTTTGTATAATTTACAATTATGTTATTCGAACTAGATATAGTGGTAATCATCATAATTAAAAGATAGTTCCCAATGGTGATGCGCAACTTGATATTTGCACTCATGTTTCCGTAGATCCACTGTTACAATATTCCAGACGAAAAAAGACCTCTTAACAACGTTCAATTTGGCTCCTTCTAGTCATAACTCACAATCTTGGGTGGTTCAGTTCTCCTAGAGGTCGCCTTCTTACCTTGTTGTATTGCTTCTTTTAAGTTAGGAAGTTGGGAAGTAAAGTTTTTCTGGCTGCCCGTATCTTTATAATGGAAAGTCATCAAAATAGTTGGTTTGCCACGCAGTTTATGATTACGCATTATTTACTGCTTGTTCGAGAAAGTCTAACCTCAATTGGCCGGGCTTCTACAAAAACTCACGCTGAATCCGCTGGATCTCAATATCGTTTCCATCAATCCCCATAAACTGCTCAAGAAATTAAAAACAACCAGATACTGTTCTAGTGTCTTCTTTTTCATCCTCCTTACGGTTCTCGGGAACATTGATCAGCACCATGTTCTCCCTAGTTACATAGACTGTAAAGTAGCTTGTTGTCGTTCCAACTCCAAACACTTCTCATCGAATAAAAATGTCGAAGCAGGACAAGACAGGAAGCGGCTCTAGACGGCCATGGTGTTAATCTCTTATACTGACAGACAATACAGAAAGTGGTACAGGATGTTATCTGGTCCATGCAGTCGAATACAGCCATCTGCAGACAGCTCTTCAAGAGGCTTTTTTATTATGCTGTTAAAGTCAACTAACCTAAATGCAAATACTTACCAGCAATTCCGCCAACAACAGGCAATAGCGAAATGGTAAATCCTATCACCCAAACATCTTCGTCAAATTGAATTGACAGAGTTGGTAACATGACCCCAAGGGCCTTCGCGATACCCTCATATAGACAGCGGCTTATATTGGCACAGATAGCGACTGCCCATGCCCTTCCTTGATCTTTGTGAAAGGAGCTCACTAAAAAGAAACGAAAAAAAAAAACCCGTGATTAACGATCTACCTTACCAACGCATTTGCTCGTTCAGATCATGGAAGAAAGAGATGAGCAGGAACCACAACGACCCACTTTGCTTTGACCAATCCAACTGCGCCCTATAATTGCAATGTTATTCATATCCTCACAAGTGGCCATCCGAGGATCATCCCAATTCGATTTTCTCGCGGCGAGAAAATTCGGCATTCGGGTGTTTCTTCAGTGCTTAAAGGACATACGCAAACCTATATGCCGCTTCCTGCCTCTACACATGGATATCGGGCTGGCGCAAGGACCCCGTTGAATAGTCGATTGAAACCACATGAAGTATACTTCACTGCAAATTGGTCCCGTTAAGTAGGGGTCACTTTTTCAGAATCCCCTGGTACGAGCATGGGTACCCAACAGAAATCCACGCACCCCCCCCCCACTGGTCACTTACGTTCAAGTGTTAGTCAACTTTCATCCTTTATTTCTTCACTGGGCAGTCTTGTGCCCCGGGGGCCACTGTATTCAAAGGTGGATATGATTCGTGAACAAAAACACGCGTAAAAAGGGTCCCTTTTTGTCCACAGCGATTTACGCGCGTACATTAATTTAGGTGTCACAAAAACAGCAAAATATGTGAAACAAGGTATGTTTTTTTTAATCTATAACTTGTGATGTACGTGTTTAGGGTATGTAATTCTCAAATTAAGCAGAGATCAAAATCTCAAATATTGTATATCGGAATTAAGCAAAGCAAGATAATAAGGGTATTTAAGGACTAATGCATTGCTTACTTGTTTAGGGGTTATCAAAAACTGACAATCTACTTGTTAACCTAGCACAACAGATACAAATACTTGCTTAGGGTATTTTTCCTTCGGTGGAATACTTTTTAGGGTGCATTTTGGAAGAACCATGTTCACGCATCATTCCACCTTGGAAAAACAAGTGGCCCCCTGATCTTGGCACTAACCTGAAAACTCATAACGATGTACAAACCCTTCGTATTTAACGAACCAGCAACAAATCACACGGGAGACAGCCTTAACATTTTGTAATATGCTATATACTTTTTACACTTTATGGTTCGTACATAGAGAGTTTCAAAAAATTCTCATTTCTTATGACAAATCGGAATAAAACAAAAATCATCAACAGCGACACACTTTTGACAACTAATTTGGATTATTTTATACCGCTGACTTCATTCTTGTGTAATATTTGTAACGAACTTTCATTGCAGACAATATGATTTTTTCTTTAAATCTAGTTTACCACCCACGTGTCCTCTATGGAGAATGGGCACATAGAGGGTGGCGGCGATCACATACAAATCCATGGGCCTTGAAGGCCTATAAGGGCAATATTCCCGCAATGGATCTTTCTGATTTTTGAAGAGAAGTAGCTCTTGCCTGTCCCTACTAATATCCCTATTATCACAACTGGTCGGCCGCTGCTTTAAAATTGGTCTAAAATAAAACAGGAACGATTGCATGGGATCAAACAGCTGTGTCCAGTGTTGCTTGCCGATCATCCATTGCGGCATATGGATTACGGTTCGCTGTTGAATCCTTCCTTTTGTGCTGGTGAATGGATAATCAGATTAAAATCGGATTGGTGGAAGTTTTGTGTTCCTTCCTTATCTCTTCTTCCATGTTCAGATAAAGTTAACATACCGATTCAACTTCCGTGTCCGTCGCAAGTCCCAAATCACGCCAGACAATTGTCAGAATTATTGAAAGCGTAATTACGGAGAGATCTCTTGGTCCTAGGACAAATTATGTTTTCTTAGTACACAGTCATGACATATCGAATGATGGACAAATAAAGATATGTGGATGAGCCATATTAAAGGACCTTCGGCCACACCGTTAAACTGAGAATATTGAAAACTCAGCACCACTAGAAGATAAGCGACACAAATAGTATCCTTTATACAATTGATAATTTTTAATAATTATTGTTTACAATGTTATAATGCATTTTATTCTTGTATATACATAATTTACAGTTTAATCATACATAGAAAGCAAAATGCAAAATAATGGCTTAGCAAAATAAATTATTTTTTATCTTCAAACACAATACCACTCACTCGTTACCTCAATGTCTAAAAACCTTTCATCATTCCTATTTAACAAATTTTGTGCTTTTGGGGATTGCCTTGTTTTACATTTAGTTTTTACATATAATGGTCCGATTCCTAATTAGTGAATTGAATCAAGACGAAATGCAAATGGCCGCCCATAGCAACCACGTGTTTCATATTAACAGTGACATTGACATAACTCTGAAACTATTGATCTAGAAGGGTATACGTAATAAATGTTGTCATCTCCACTAAAGCAGGCTGAATTAAATGAAGTGACGTGTCATAGTTGTCTAGATCGGGGTCAACAGAAATCCAGATGGTCGCCATAGTAACGGCATTCTTCATATTAGATTGGTGAAATGACAAAAACTTTGAAAGCTCTTTGACGCGAGCGGGGTGCCAATGCCTCATTCATTCAAGATTTCCTGATTGAATGAAAGAGTTTCTTGAATGTCCATTTACCATGTTGACGGAAGAGAGTGTCCATGATCGAATGTGCGAGGTCTAGGATACCGGAAATCCAAAATAGCTTACCATATTCACCCCACTTGTATATTAACCATGTTTAACATGGTCAATAACTCTGAAACTATTTGACCTAGAGGGTGATAAAGGTGTCTATCCCAGTAAATCAAGACTGTCCGATTAAATTAAGGGAAGATCAGGGTTGTCCGCGGTCCTGGGTCAAAGAAATCCACGATGGTCTTCCATAACAACCACATTCAATTTTTCCCCGGTCATAGCACTGAAAATAATTACCTTGAGGGGCGAATAAGGTATCACTTTGCCTTTTGATTGACTCCGATTGCTAATAACCTCGTCCCCAGATCCCCAGATTTACCGGAAGTGGTCAAAATGTTCGTATCTTAGAAGCTCTATTTCTCTCATTTACCCTGTGAATCTTAGGCTAAGGATGTTTGTGGTTTGAAATTCGAAGCGGAAATGTGCTCCATTTTGTTCACCATAATTAATTTTACCACACTACTCTATGGGGATTACAACAAGGCACATTTTTTGAAGAGCGCCCCCAATGTTCAAAATTTGATATTTTGGCACATTACGATTGGTAATTGTCTATGACTTATACCCTGCGAACGAGAATGGCTAAAAATGCGTATTTTTCATAAAATAAGCGTTTTGTAATTAGAATTGGGGATCCCAGATTGGACTTAACGGCCGAGCTGGAAAGTCTACGTTTATGTCCGTCCATGCTGAAATGTCCACCTCGAGAAAATAACTCTAACTTCTTGCTTGCCTGCCAATAAAACACTAAAAACGTGTAAGATTCTACTCGTAACCCTTACACAATTTAAGATGCTAACTTACACCTCTTATAATATAGCGAGACGCTTGAATTGGCGAATCATGTTAAAAAGGCTGAAAAATCACATTCCAGCCCGATTCATCTTACATGTAATTGCATGCACGACCAATGAAACTCGGGTGAATATATCCTTCCACGTGTTAATGTGTGTCGGTTTAATGATGGACGGTATACCAATTTTGATCGCGGTATACGCGACAGTGCATTGGTAATATTATTAATTTTAAAAAGAAAAGCTAAAATATTATTTTTTAACATGGTGAAAATTAATTTAGAAAAAGCCATCATTCCGTTGTATCTACACATTACGAAAAAGCCATAGATTAATGCATTTTTTTCACCCTCCTTTAGGGGTATTGTTATTTTTCAACCGCGGCGAAGAATAACTTTTTAGCGTTTTCTTTTTACAGAGTCATCCGGGAGGATCGTTGTCCAATCGTGTCGCCACAATGAGTCTCTTGTATCGCGTTACTCTCGTTACTCGTGTAAGGTTACATGTACAACCTTACACGTTTTTTGAACCACTTGGCCATATGCTTTATACACGCATAAGACGAATCTTAGACGTGTAAGGTTGCGTCTTAAACGTGTAAGGTTGCATCTTAAACGTGTAATGTTACACGTAGAATCTTACGCGTTTTTAGGACCAGAACTAGGCCATTCATACATGGCGCTTTTCCCGGCTATTTCACATTGGAAGGCCGTGTCCAGCAGCCGTTGAATTATTACCGGAGGATCTCCGATAATACTTATTCTAATTACAAATTCCCTTCGTTTTGTGACAAAGAGACATTTTCGAGCTTAACCATTCACGGGTATAGTTTTAACTAGCCAGTTATACCAAATGCAACCGTGTAAAAAGCTCAATTTTTTTTAAAAATTGGGCGCGCTTCAAATGTGCTTTTATTGCTTTATATTTAAAACCTAGCCTTACACGGAGTGTGTGACCCGCGGCCGGCCAGTGGACTGAGTGGTGGTTAGTGTGTTACTTCGAAGCTGAAATTGAAAGCCTTCATATAGAAACCAGCACAACGATAAACAACTGGTTTGACGTTAGGTCCGTTTTGATATTTATTTAAGATCCCAAATTGCTATATAAAGTCACAAAATGACATAAACGCAGGGGGGGGGAAGGAAGAAGCGAGTCTCCGCAGGAACCTGCTACTGTCCATTCAATTACTTAGACCTTCGGGTGTTTAATATATTAGAGAAGGTCTTAGTGTCGGGAATTAATCGTGAAAGAAAAGTTGGTATTCATCTAATTACCCAACAAGATTGTGAAGGTGCGTGCTGAAAAGTATTTCCTTCACATCCAATTCGATTCAATTTTCTGCGATTTTGAGTCATCAATCGGCACGGAATCGGAACCAGCCGAATTTTCGTAAACTTTTTCGGAAAGTTCATTATAGGATAGTTTTGTAAAACGTTGCATCACTCTTTGCCCATGTAGAAGACATTGACGATATATTACAATGCTTGTAATTTATAATAGCGTCCATTTTATTCCCCGGGATTTTTGAATTAGTCAATCCATTGGCCATGGACCGGATCAACTTTTTGTGTTAGTCATTGGTGTTTTATAGATGATAGCAACCTGGTCTACTGACGTGATCGATGTGCGAAGGACACACATACAGCTCAGTACTATTCATGGGCTATTTAGTACTGATGAGCTGGAATTTTAAATCGCAAGCCTTACAGTGCTCCGCAATACACGGCGATTCTTACTCGCGTGGAAGCCTATACGGCAGCTACACCATGTTCTCCGCGCAGCTCGCAGCAGTACACACTGGGCTAATTGCGAGGCTGTAGCTGCAAGATAGGGCTTACTAAGTACAGCGTTATTAGGTATACAGTATGTGGCTACTCTGCTTTACCTACCCAATGGCTACCCTGTAATTGCCCACTAGGGGAGAGAAGGTGGATTTGAGTAGCACCTACCGTTTTTTTGTAGCCTCAGCTACCAAGCAGCTACCCCGCGGTTACCACGACGCCATTTTGGATGAGTGGGTGAACATTCATGAAATGAGGGCGCTATACACTTGTTCTCCGTTTAGCGTTTTTTGGAACGTTTTTTATGAAAATCATTACACAAATTCAAATCGAGACACATCAAAAACCACCCATATAACCGGCACTTTAATAAAAAATGCAAATATATGGCAAAAATATCAAAAAACCTAAATTTTGGGCATTAGAAATACCGCGCGCACTGAGAGCTGGTGTAACCACGTAGCTAATCCACGACAGTGCAGAAATGGCTTGCTTTGTGTACACATCCGTCTATGCGGCAAAAAACCGGAATCCTGGCCGGCGAGTGTACGTCTAGTGGTAGGTAATCCTTGTCTACTCAGTGGTAGCTATGTGGTAACTACCATGAGAAATTGGCCGTGTACCGCACGCATACCGCCGACTGCGCTTTGTTCTTGCCCGGCGAATAACAGGTCACATCGTCTATACAAAAATATTTCGCTTCAAAGGAACTCAAATACAATACATTTTGTCTTGTTCATTTTAAAGGAGGAGTGGTCCGATTTACCGTTATAACGTTTTCATATTGATAGAATGGCCTTCACCCCACAAACCCCATCTGTAAAGTTTCCGCGCCGATATTTCAATCCGTTTGTGAGTGAGAGCTAAAAACCTATTTTATACCCTATAGATTACTGTGTAAAATTAATATTGGTCGACCAAATTGTTCATAATTTTCGCTCATAACAATCCAACGCAAACATATTTAGCCTAGTTTCACAGGGTAATGATAAAATAGTAGCCTTTCTTCTGATATAAAAATTTCGACTACTTCGGTAAAATCTTGGGTCCCTGGGGGACGAGTCTATTCGCGAGATGACACAATATTAAGCAGGGTCCACGTCCGACCAGTATGTAGTCTCTTCCATACTTCGTATTTGTATTAATACCAAAGACCACCTCCCAGTCATTTGTTAATGGTACCTGACGTTGGACAGATCATTTGCAACGTTTTGGAGGGGAAAAGGGTCAATTTCAATAATTTGTAGGTAAAATCCATCCATATGTTTTTGAAATTTAAAACAATCCTGTTGGTTAATTTCGTGAATACTAACTTTTCTTCACAATTTTTTTTCCCTGACCCCGCTACCTTCCTAATATACTTAAAAACGAGGTCTAAGCTAAATGAATGGACAAGTAAACAGATATTTGTTAGGCTGTGGCCGGGCTGTGTTATGCGATGCATGCAGGGGGGGGGGGGGGGGGGGGGGGGGGTGAGCTTTACTCTATGATCGATGCCCACTTACTGGACTCGCTTTAATCCGTAACAATGATCATGATGATGTCGCGTCGAGCCATGGTTTTCTATAATTTTTCAATACTAAACTTACCAATCCGAATTTTTTTTTTCTAACCCATTTTCATCAATTGTCACCTCATATTCTTCTGTCTTCTTCCGCTATGACGGGTTGACCGTTGAAAAAAAAAAACTCTTCGGCAGCTAACGGTGTATGCATCACCCCACGGTATCCCCGGTCTGCGGTATCACCTTCGTTGTTGTCCTCGCCGAGGTATTTCCTCACCGGGAAATAACCCCGGCTAGCTCTTCGCTATCCGGGGTACTTCCCGACTATGAATACCCAATTCTGATTCTCATCTGCATATTTTGGACTCAGGCTTGTACTCATTTTGGTTGAAGATGGAAGCCCAACGAAACTGATTTCCGAACCAGTTACGGCGGTCCGGAAAGTGTGTAGTCTGTGTTACAGACTGCGAAAAATATTATCTAAATTGGTACTGCGCGAGAGATTAACGTTATCAGTCCGTCATAGAGAATATGTGTAAATGAAACTAAATCTCAAATATCTCCGGAAAACGGAGGGGTTCTGTGGACGTTTTGGCATCAGAGGGTCCGTTTTGTTTTAAATATGTATCGTAATTGGGTCTGAACCTATAGAACCTAGCGAGAAAATTGAACGTTTTTGTTGGGTACTTCGGTACTCGCAGACACGGAAAAGTTAACACGCAATCTCTACGGGCGAATCCATTTTCCCACAATGCCTTTCGGTATTATTCCAGTCATGAGAATTTTCAAACACTACGCCAACTTTTTTTTTTTCAATTTTAGAAACAGGAATTACGTACTTACCGGACCGCCGTACGAACCAGTTGTGCGTGCGTTTGGTACATGATCTATTTACCGGTTACTTTAATGACGTCACAGGCATGGCGCCCAATTTGAAGAATTTCATTTTGTTTTATAGGGGTCTAGGAAAATAATCTTTTCAGTGTAATTGTGACTTACCTGTAGCAGTTTGGAAATAAAACTTATGTTTCTCGTTTTATTTATAGCAAAAGCTTTCTATTGATCATATTTTCATGGTGTTTGGACTTTAAAGAATATTTTAATGTTGTGAGAATAGAAGTTTTGATATTAATAATTGACCAGTTTGCAGCTCAAAAATGTAAAGTCTTTTAAGAAGTTAATTAATGTTGTAAGAAGTTTTGATTTGAATCAATGAACCATTAACTGATTGGTGACTCTGTTAAGTGTGGAAATGGTTAAGTCTGTCTACAGAAGTTCTCTGATATTGTGAGTTTTGATTAAAATCCATTAGAATAATTGACTTTTGATTTGTGAACTTGTTTTAAGAAGTTCTAATTGATTGTGAGATGTGATAATTTAATCCTTGTTAAGGGGGGGGGGGGGTCCCCGGCTTGTTAAAAAACCCTTTTTTGGTGCCAAATTATTTAATGTAATTGTTAATTGACATTTTCCGCTGCTTTTCATCCAAAAACAAACATCCACCGGGGTATAGGTAAGATACAGGGTGATCCCAAAGTGATGGATAAGGGGGGGGGGGGGTGTATGCCAACCACCCCACCCTTCAGGAGAGAAGTACCAACATGCCTAGCACAACACAATGACGTCATAAAGTTCGCAAATCAGCAAAACTGCCAATTTCCATAGACACAGTGTAGAATAGGGGAAAATTCAATTTTTTGCCAAAAAGTTAGGAAAATCAGATTTTCATGCGGTTTTTGACTTGATGGAAAATGACTAGTTTGATATAATCAGAGCATTTTCGTGCTATAATAAGGTGCGTGAGTCGCTAAAATTGCGAAATATCAATTTTCCACCCTATATTCAGTATTTTCGTACGTTCCTCAACAAATGACGTCAGAGTGATGTCATAATGGGGATGTTGGTACTTATTTTGGTACCAATGGAGAGAAGAAACTCTACGCTATCCTTTGGTACCAAATTTACAGGAATCAGATGTTCAGTAACGAAAATCATAGGTAACCACCACCCCCGGAGTTTTGTTACCAAAAAATGGCTCAGGTAGACGAGGGTTAAATGATTTGACACATTTTCAGCTAACAAAACAAAACTAAGTTCAAACTCAAAATGAACGTGATTCTATACGTAACTACCACACTCAGTTTTGAAACATTGATGAACTTTCTTGCAGAACGCATGTCAAAAGTATGATTTTAATTAATATTAATATCAATTATGTTGGCCTACATTAGTGTCTTTGCCAGCATTATTAGCAATATTATTAAGTGAAATGTTGGCATTACGTGTATTTAAAAATTTTCTTTGCAAGTATTGGCATAATTATCAGCATTATTAGCCTAATTTTTAGCATTGATATTAAACGTGTGTTATAAGCATATTCTCCACCATTGTATATTATTAGAATTCTCTTTACAATCTGTATATTAGCATTTTCGTTAATATTATGTATTATTAGAATTTTCTTTACAATCGGTGTATTAGCATTTTATGTATATCAAAATATGTTTTTCAGTTTGTATATTAGCTTATTCTTTAATGTTATGAATGTTAGCATTATCTTTGTGCTCATTGTGAGAAAACAATACACCAGACTTAGCACAAGCCTATTAAATATATGTATAAATGTATAACGATTTAGTTGAAAGCTGTTTCTCTTTCAAAAGGGTTTGCTAAGATGCTTTAATGTAACCTTGATATTAAAGATTAACGTTTGTATTGCATATTTGAAAGCTATCTTCTTAGTGATGACCTTATTAATGATAAACTGAAATACCTTTGTGTTTTGTTTTCTTTATTAGCTTTTATTGACTGTGTTGCAATTGCCCCACACTAGTGTAGCAACTGACTCCGTATTATGAGGCATGTTGCAACACTTGACACCCCGTTTTACAATAGTCACAGCTGTAAAACTACAAACTCGAACCCAGCTAAAAATAAAGCTGGCATGACCTTTTCAAATGGAATGCACTGTGGTTACCTTTCACAAATAGTAGTAGTATTTGGTAACCCTCAAATGTTGGTAGTTTTTCCTGTAAAAACGACCGTGCACGTAGTATTATTGGTTACGGGCTCTCGATGATATTCTGCTTTAGCTTCGATCGTACGTAGGAGCAGAAAAAACATAAAATTACTGTCCGCCACAATTCCTTTTCCCACTTACTTTACGTGACTAAATAGGCCCTACGCGCGCGTACCTTTGATGCATACTTATGCGTTTCTCAATTCCCCGCGCCAGCAATTTTCGCTCGCAGCACACGAGGTTTCAGACAAGATAGCTGGAAGACTGGCTTGATCTAACCAGCTGTGTTTTCTTGTAACAGAATAACAAAAATCACGTTCGTCATTTTAATCGTCGGTTGCTTTCAATATAATCCACAATCATGCTTGTCCATACCCGTCCAAACAGATTATTTGCAAATATTACAAAGTTATTGACCAAAAATCTGCATAATAAATTACTCCATAGAGAAGCACTGAGTATACGGTACAAAAATACTATTTTTAAGCGATACTAAATTTCGACGCACCACCGGTCTGCCCTAGATATGCCTTGTAGTAAATCACACGGTACCAACTTTGTGACACCACCCAATCATCTCTGTATCTGAAGTGAACGTATAAATGGATGTAAAGCACCATATAGTACAAGAAAATAAAATAAAAACAATGGTGTGACCTCAATTGCAACAGAAACGATTTTGATGTTCTTAACATATCAAAAGTCTAGAAGTATAGCGGAGAAAATGTATTTGCAGGGGAGGTTTTCAAAATGGTCCCAAATTCTTTAAATAGTCCCAAAGGACCAGGGAATATAATACTTGCACTCATTTCACCATTTGGTCATGTAATTAGAGGTCAAATTGTAACAATGGTCTACATATCCTATGGGGTCTTATCGCTTTACGCTAAAATGTCAAATGCAGAGAAAATATGCATTTTCTGTTATAGGATATGACCATACTAACAATTTGAGACTAGTTTCGTCAAATCAGAGCACTTTGAAATGATTACCCCAGGATGACCTTGAACCGTAATCCTGAATATAATGACCGTAGATATGGCAAATTATACTTTTTAATCTTCATGACCAGATGAATAAATTGGTGTAGGTTTTCAAAACAATTAGACCTCTTTTACTTTTGGCACCTGTATAAAATTTACCCCCTATTTTTGGCTTACGAAGTAAGTCTATAAGAGACTGCTGGGTGACAGATCAATATGTTCATCAAACTTTATTTCCAATTACTACACAGCATAAAAACAAAACAGTGATATGGAACACTCACCCCCTTTGAATACATTAACACACAAGAAACAGGGCATAACTATCAAGAAACACACAGACAGTGCTTGTAACCCTCAATATTTCTTGTAAGACAAAAATCAATATATTCAACACTCTTGGTTCACTGTAGTTGTCTGGCACCTCTTAGCATGCATTGTTAGTAGGGTCTCTACAAAGAAACAGGGAACCATTTTTGGGCCATCAAGGTCAGTAATTGTCAAGTGTTAAAGTGGTATAGACCACATGTGCTTGTTTATGCCAGGACCTTGGCATAGATGGTCAGGGTCAGACCCTGCCACTCTGCAGTTCTTTCATAAAGCAATACCCTAGTCATTTTACACTAGGTAGTGCAATAACATATGATTTTGTCACACACGGAGTATGTTACCTCTTAAATTTAGAAAGCTTTCTTTGTATGACAACTAAAAAATTATTCTTTTTTTCCTTTGAATGCCACTTCATCATTTTTATGGACTGTTTCATGTGTGCATTTGTGTGTGTGTGTTTGCATGTGGGTGTGTGTTTGTGTGTGAATTGGAAACTAAATGTTAATGGTAAAAAATGTGGTACATAAAAATTAAAATGTTTCAAAATGTGGGTATGAGAGCAAAACAATTAAATGTACAGGTGGGGGGTCTCACATTGGGAGGAAGTATGGTTATGTGCCGCCTATAAGACCCTCATTTTCAGGCTCTTTTTCAGTTCCAGTGACCTCCATTTTAGTTCCAGAGACCCTACCTTTCATGTCCAAAGCCATACTGGAAATTGAGGGCGATCGCAGCTTATTTTCTGAAAACCTAGTTCCGGAGACCCCCCCGGTACAGAAGCCAAAAATTGAGAAAAAAAACCGAAAGACCAAAAGTTGCAGGAGATCCTGTACTGACAAAATTTTAGAAGTACTTCGTTTTGACAGGCTCAGTGAATAATACTTTTTCTGTGGTTGACAGGTGGGAAAGTAGGCCTAAATAAATGGTTGATTTGATGGTGAGTTGGTGGCTGACAGGAAGGGGAATCCAGGGTTTTCAGGGTCAGTTTCAAAATTCAGGAAAAACGGGTTTTCCATATCCATATCCATATCCAGGGCTTAAATCACTCACGATGGAGGAACCCCTCCCTAGAATGTTTCCACAAATCGCTATTTTTAGCCATTCTTGTCCAAATTGGACCAAGTTGTTTTGTCATTTCGTCTCTCCATCTGGTTTTTGGACGTCCTGGTTTTCTGGTCCATTCTCTGGTACATGGGGGTACACTCTGTCACTCTGATGGTCCACCTGTTATCCTGCAGTCTAGCAACGTGGCCTGCCCATCTATGTTTGGCACTCCTAATGCAGTCGATAATATCAGTAACTCCTGTCTGTGATCGGATCCAGCAATTCCTCTTTTTATCTTGAAGTCTGATGCCAAGCCTGATTCGCTCCATCTTCCTCTGTGCAACTGCAAGCATCTTCATCGTGGTGTTAAAACGGGGTTTAAGGTGGTATATCAGGGATCAGGGATTATTGCATCTAAGGGACTGTATCATTGCAATTCACAATATCACCAAAACTAAGAAGCATGTGGCAAAAAAGTACCTTTAGCATGTATTTTTAAGATATTAATTAGCTAATTGTCATATTTAATTAGTGATGCAATATTTTTTGCAAAAGTAGCACCAACTTCTAAAGTAGTACAAAGCTGGTTAAGGTATCAAATGCAAAGCTGTTTCAAAGTTCTGTGTTATCCACCGCATTCCAGATACTTGGGAAGGGGGGGTAGGTCAATATGTTTTGGGTGTTGAAAAATCAGAATATGAAAAGTGACCTTCTGTATCATGCTCAGTAATAAAATGGGCAATGTCTATTACAAATGCAATTTAGGCTTCATAACATAGATAAGGGTAATAACTCTGACCATTTGACAATATATCAGGCCAATAGAGGGATGTCGTTTTGCTTCTACATTTTCGGAAATTGAAAAGGGAGGAAGATGTCAAAGGGAAGAAAAGTCATTTTTACTTCAAAGTTGTTTTGAAAACGCAGTTAATATGTACTGTGTAAAATAATTGCAGTTATAATCTCCCTGGCCTGCGGCCATACACAACCCCTTCCTTCAATGTCATCTAAATTTACTGTTTTAATTCCCTGATATACCACATTAAGCAATAAAATTGTTGCAAAAAAGTAGGCTTTTTTGTAGGCGTTTTGCTGCCCCTTGGTGATATTGAGACTGAAACTCAGTGGTGACAAGGGACAAAAAGTCAGTATTTCATGGTGTGGTGGAGTTGTGGGTGATGGGTGGGGTGGTTGTCAGGTAAGTGATGGATACAGGATCCAAAGTCTGTGGTGGTTGAGCCAGTGGTTGATGGAGTAGTGGCATCAGCAGGGGAGGAATCAAGTTTGTTGCCAGTAGGCCATGTGCTCTAATTTGGAGCCATTTTACCGATTTTGTTGTTTTTTTTATTTACTGAGGACATTTGCATTTTTAGAACCAAAAATGCGAAAGAGATGATAGAACGTTTCAAGTTTATAAGATATCTAAGGATCCAAAATCAATATTTTTGTTTCGAACTTAATAATTGGACAATCAAGTATGATTATGCGTTAACTGTTTGTGACTTGCATTAGCCAATTTGAGCCATTTTTTGGGGAAACCTTTTAAATTTGTTTTTTGTTTTAATTAAAAATAAAAAAAGTGCTTTTACATTCAGGTTTTGGGGACTACCTACTCGAAACAAACTTGATTTGTATAAACAATATTTTATTCAGTTTTTACAAAATCACACCGAGTCAAAGAAACAGGCAAAAAACAAACAAAACTGCAGAGCACCATTAAAAATACAGTTGACATAACTAGACTACGTATCAACAGACAAGGCCATCAATAAACAGCAGATAAAAATAAATTTAATAAAATGTTAAAATGCACTATCCAACCCTCAGGCGATAACAAATTCCCAGCACTGCAGCTATGGACCAATCAATGTAAAGTACAAAATCAATCTGTACCACACTAGCATAAAGTGGATAAAATTTGAATACATAACACATTATGATTGATTATGAACTTGATTTTTGTTTTGGCCTTAACAATGAACTAATTTCACTGGCTATAGGCCAATATCCCTAAAGCTTTTCGGGAAAGAAAAAGGGACTAATACCTGCCGATCACCGCAAAAAAAGGAGATAGCATTATCTATATCTAGGGCAATTTAACCTTAAAAAACAAGACAGGGGTTCACTCCGTGATTTTTGAAAAGTGGAAAAAAAAATGCAATTACAGGACGTTAGGATATGGGAATTATCACTTAGCATGCCATTTGTGCTTGTACATATAAGTGGTTTCACCTCCAATCTCATTGCACAACTCAATACCATACCACTGGAGTAAGCCACAGCATCCTTGATGCTCTCGTTTACATGTTCCCCATTGTTGATTTTTTTTCTAGACTTTTGACACACATTATTCTGTGACAATTTGACAAGTATGATAGCCACAAAAAAATTGTGGGAGGAAAGAGTTCCATATGTATCCCCCCTTCAAAATTGTAACAGGAAACAATAATTTTACACTAACAAATACCCTAACCCTAAGGCCAAAAAAAATTGTTGCATGTAGAACTTCGGAGGTGGGGGGTACATATGGAAACTCTTGCCAAAAATTGTTTCTGTTGCAATTTTTTAGGCCAAAACACAATTTTCTTACTAATAATGATCGAAAAAGTTATGAAAGTAATCCCGAGAAGTACAATTTAAGGACTATTTCAAAACATGCTAAAATTAGATAAACAAAAAATGAGAAGAATATTTGTGAGTTACCATACGCAAAATGTTGAAGTTCCTGGTAAATCTACCATTCGTCAGAGAAAATTGCCACACACTTAGCTACACTTAGAACTTACTGATGAATTAAGGCCAATGCTAATGTCCCATTTCTTGTACAGCTTATTTCATGTCATGTTTTATACATCGAATCCCGACGGGGGCGCTGGGCAGCCCATATATACCGTAATGTCATTGCATTGCGAATTGCGTATCACTAACAATGCTAGCATGTCATTTTCATATGATTGCTGCTGCAATTGTGTTTATGGTTTGATGCGAATCATGTCCTTTATCTGGATCATGCGCTGGGGGTCAGGGTACGTCACAGTCCAGGTTTCAATTATGCAAAAAATAATGCTATTTTGTATAATCTTACATGACGCATGGATGAACACAAAGGGTACCAATCTTATTGTAGGATGTGAAGGTCAGATTCAGTAATATCCGCCTCTATGGTAAACTTGTAGCTCTTTTGGTTTTAAAGTATGTGACGATGTGAGAATAAAATGTCATTGAACGTGTACTAGCAGTCAGTGCCCAGCTGCAGGAGTCACGCCACCATTGCATTATTTTCAGTGCACAAGAAGGCAATAAACTGACGTTTATAGTTGTCGAAAACGTCTGAAAAAGTCCTGATTTTTTGAGATTGGTTTAAAATACCTGAATTCATGAAAAATAATAATTATTGTTGCAGGAAAGTAACTATTACCCAAGTTGGTCTTATATGATGTGAAAGGGTTGATTGGGGTGTTTAAAAACAACGAATAAAAGCGAAAAGCGTGGTCTTGAAGTTATAGAAATCCCAAAACAAATATTGTTGTACTATAGCTTGTACTACAAAAAATCTGTGTTGATGTTGTAAATCTAAGATCTTTTAGGAAAGCGAAGACCTTGAAAGTCTAACGTTACATTTACTGGCATCTCGGATGAATTCTCGTATGCTATCAGGGCCTGTTCCCATTGATTTGAACGGCAGCGATGATGCAGGGATGTGGACCATTCGCAAAGGTCGTTTTTGCCAATTGTATTTGTGCAAGCTAGTGCTAAAGGACCCGGTCAAAATTTTTCACTGTGAATAACAGTACGTGGCAGACCTGCCGAATAACTGTTCAGCAGAGCAGATTCGTGACACAAGTATGGGGCATTAAGTGGGGCATTAATTGGATTATAAATATCTGAAATCCGGCACAGAAATTGAGGACATATCCAAAGAAAGATTATTTAGCTTTACTGAGGGGCATTCCATGAGGGGACAATAGAATGTAACCATAGAGGAAAAGCTTATATTGAGCTTATTTGCTCCAATGTTGTTGTTTAAAGAAAAAAAATATATGAAATTGTTCTTCTGGTTATGAGAATTCCAAAGATGTACCGCATGTTTATGCACGACCTATGGTTTTGGATTTATGGAGTGAAAATGCTGTTATTGCCAGAGTCAATATCGGTTCTCCTCATGTAAGTCCAAATGTACCTTTCCCTCTAACCAAAAAACATGTGGTTATAGTAAAAAAAACTTTATTTTAATGCTTTTGCCAATATGAAATAATGAGACACCTCAAGTTATTTATAGAAACTTCCATGGGATATGATATGTTCACATGAACGATATTCAAATACTCGAACTTATACTTAAACTGTAATATTTTAAAGGACGATTTCAACATTGCTAAAAATAGATGATAACAAAATGAGAGATATTTGTGAGTTACCATACGCAAAATGTTGAAGTTCCGTAAATCATACACTTCGTTAGCGGAAAATGCACCACACTAGCTAAATTAGAACTTACTGATGACTTCAGGCCATTGCAGTAGTACTGTCCATTTCTTGTGTACAAGCTTATTTCATGGTAATGTTTATACATCGAATCCCGACGGGGGCGATGGGCAGCCCATATATACCGTAATGTCATTGCATTGCGAATGGCGTATCAATAACCATGCTAGCATGTACATTTCAGATGATTGCTGCTGCAATTGTGTTTATGGTTTGATGCGAATCATGTCCTTTATATGGTCAGGGCGGGGGTCAGGGTACGTCACAGTCCAGGTTATTCAATTAGCAAAAAATAATGCTATTTTGTATAATTCTTAAATGAGCATGATGACACAAAGTACCATCTTATTGTAGGATGGAAGTCATGATTCAGGAGTAATATCGCTCCTCTATGGTAAACTTGTAGCTCTTTGGTTTTAAAGTTGTGAGATGTGAGAAGGAGAAATAAAATGTCATGAACGTGTATAGCAGTCAGTGACCAGCTTGCAGAGGTCACGCCATCCATGCATTATTTTCAGGCACAAGAAGGCAAAACTGACGTTTATAGTTGGTCCGAAACGCTATGGAAACTGTCCTGAATTTGAGGGTTCTAAAATACCTGAATCATTGTAAATCATATATTATTGTTGCAGACATGTTAAAAACTATTACTCCGTTGGCTTTATTATGATGTGAAATGGTGATTGGGGTTAAAAAAAAAGAATATAAAAGCAAAGCGTGGTTCTGCAGTTATAGAAATCCCAACAAAATAGTGTACTATAGCTTGTTCTACAAAACATCGTGTAATGTAAATCTAAGATCTGTTGTTGTAAGAAAGCGAAGACCTGGAAACTGTATTAACGCGTTACATTAATGGCATCTCGGACTGAATTCTCGTATGCCATTAATGGGCTTTTTTTGGTCTTCCTGATTTCCAGTGATGATTTGAACTGCAGACGTGTGCAGGGGAATGTGGACCATCGCAAGGTCGTTTGCCAATTGTATTTGTGCAAGCTAATGCTAAAATGACCCTGTCCAACCATTTTCACTGTGCAATTAACATGTACTTGGGGCAGACCTGCCGAATAACTGTCAGCAGAGCAGATTCGTGACAAATTATGGGGCATTTAAGGGGGTCATTTAATTGGATTATAAAATATCTTGAAATTCTGACCAGAATTAGGACATATCCAAAGAAAGCGTATTTAGCTGACTGAGGGATCCATTGAGGGGAAATTAGAAGTAACCATAGAGGAAAAGGCTTTTAATTTGGTATTGATCAATGTTGTTGTAAAGTATATGAAGTGTTCTTCTGGTTATGAGAATTCCAAAGACGCTACCGCATGTTAGCCGACCTACGGTTTTGGATTTGGACGTGAAAAATGATGATTATTGCCAGAGTCATCTTTGTTTTCTCCTTATGTAATCCAAGTACATAGCACTCTAAACAAAACATGTGGTAATAGAGTAAAAAAAAAACGTTTATTTTAATTCTTGCCATATGAATAATTTGAGGCCCACCTCAAGTTATTTATATAACTTTACATGGGATATGATATGTTCACATTGAAAGATATTCAATACTGAACTCTAATACTTTTAAACTGTAATATTTTAAGTCCACGTGCTCTACTATCTTGCTTTCTAGTTGGTTTTAAAATTGATAGGCCTGAGAGATTGAAATTGGGAAACTTTGAACGGTGAAATGTATCTACAACTGGACAACTTTGAACGGTGAAAATTGATCTACACCGATGAAAACTGATATCTCCAGAGTGGGTCAAACATTTTCGTCTGCAAATTTCTCAAAACGTATAAAATTGTTTTGAGGATATATATATTACATTATAGACCTCAGATATGACCCCTGTCATCGATTGGTTAAAAATGGAGCATAAATTCAATAGCTTCAAGAATGCCGAGACACCTCTTCCCAGCGAAAAAGACTGTTCGTACGAAACTATTCATCCGATTATGCGGTACATATGAGAGTGGTTGTAGAGATGAAATAAAGCAGACCATCACATTTTGTTTACTCGTACGTGCTGTGGTGTAAGTCTCGATCCAAAGAGCAAAGGAAGGAAAATGGCCTGAATCGCAGCATCAGTGAATGATGTGCGCTTGTAGATGAAGATCTGAAAGGATTCAGAGATGTAGCAGCGCTAGGGCTAATACCAAACGGCAGGTAAAATACACCGTGAAGATATTCGAGGATTCTAATTTGACACCGATGACAGGGCCATCGCAGGCCGTTGTAAAAGATGCCGAATTCGGCAATGCTTTTAATGAATGCAAGGAAAATTGTACCCATCTTGCAGACAAAAAATGGCAAGGAAGTCGATTACGGCGATTCCGTTTGGACTCCCAACATCACTTCCGCAACACAAGAAAGTTTGATTGATAATGTCTTCACAAGTTTTGGACCCTAAGTTACACACATTGGTAAAACATGAGAATGGCCATGCCTACACATGATATGCCTGTTAGGCATCTGGCTTAGAATTGTTCTTTTAACCAACACTGTTAAAAAATCCGTTAAATTTACGGAAATTATGCAGCAGATTTCCAGTCATTTTTGGGGTAATTTACAGAAAGAAATTTATGTCAATTAACGGAACTTTGGACAGTAAATTTTACAGGAACATTTGTTCATATTACGAAAAAAAAATGTGTATTTAAACAGATTTTCCGTAAATTTTAAAATTACGGAACCACAAAAAAATTCGAAATCGTGCTGCCAGAAATTTTGAAATATTCGTAAATTTACATTTTTTAGTTTTTGTTTTTTATCTTATGTTTTCTAACACAGATTTACGCGTAAATTTTCTTAGTTAGGACATTTTAAACGTGAATAAAGCTGACAAGAATCTATATATTCGATATAAACAAATATTGATGCTTTTTTTCGGAGCAGGGTGAAAAACACTCTCGGCACTCGGTTGATCTCGAGATAAAAATGGCCTATAGTTTCACACTGCCCCTATAGCAGTCAATATTTGTATACAATATCTTGTTGAAACCTTGTGAAAACGGCATTGAAAAACAAAGCTGAAATGACAAAATGGTCGCAATTAGAGAAAAAAAGGTCAAAAACAACTTTGCACACACAATGTTATGGCACTCGTTGGGCGGTATAAACAAATTGTAAACAACGCACCTTGTAAGGGGGACTTGGCCTTGATAATAACCACAAAAGTATTTGATTACGAAAATCCCACTATCGGTTTTTTAGAAGTTAAACTTATGTTTTGGATCCAAAAATTTCTTCTAATGCGTAGGTAACGGGGTATTTATAAGGGTTCTGTGTCTGAAATTGCTGAATGGTGCATGGAGACTTATGGTGTTGCCACAGGTTCTGTCCTAGGCCCTTTACTGTTTTTGCTTGTTATTAATGTATTAATGATGTGATTTGTTCTCACAATTTTAATTGCTAATGACCCGTCATCATAATGGTCTGTCACAGCGTTCCTCCACATGATATTCAAAAAATACAAATTCAAAACATCTTTCAGAGTCAATCGCCCATTTAATAAACTTCCATTAGGACCTTTCCAAATGCTCTGTCAAGCAAATGAACTAGGTCCAACTCTCCACAGTTCTGTAGCCCTTACTTAATGGGTGATGTAAAGCTTGACGAGGTGTTAACTTCAAAAATTCTTGGTATGACCTTAGGAGGATCTCTCAATTGATTCTAAGGTTGGCTAGTTTGAAAAGATTCTCCAAGCATTTTGGTTTCTTATTAGTATGGTATCCAGAGATATGATTTTTCTACCGACTACTGAATCTCTCACGTCTATTATTTTATATTCATATTGCGTATGTATTTGTTTTTTGGGGGTCCTTTTCATAGATCATGTGATTCAAAAGAATAAGTACTCGGCATCTATTCGATTATGTAGAGAAAGTTTCCATTGGTGCTTACTGTAAGCCAAACTAGTTAGAAAGGGACTCTAAAGGAATGGGGTGTTTTTAATGAGGAGTGAGCATGATTTCTAAATTTAAAAGTTTGGTCTTTGGTTACAAACTACTGAATGGTCTTCTAACCGAATCTTTTGTATCACTTGTGCAGCATAGCAGATTAAACAGTGATAGGCTTTTGCACTTAACTGCCAGAACAGCTTCTTTCTTCTTCAAGTCTATGTTTGTGACTCTTCCCAGATTGTGGAATTACAATGCCTTGTGATATTCTTATTAATCACATCTTGCTACCTTCAAATCGAGGTAGTTCATTTGATGTGCGGATTAAAGGAGACCATGAGGAAGTTTCCAGAAAGAAGCGCCCTAATTTTGTCGAACCCCGGGTTTTAACATATTTTGGAATGCTTACCAATATATTGATCACTTTAGAATACCCGTCTTTATGTATAAGATGATTATTTAGTAGTTTCTCTTCTTCTGTCGTGCAACGACAGAAAGTCAAAGCATGTTTTTTTCTATGGGGAACATTAGATAGCGGGCAAGTTTACAACAATGATTTTGCGGTTTTTCTTTTCTACTTGTTGTTCCAATAAACCTTCAAACGTTCTCGATAGTTGGTCTACAATTAACCGATCAGTGAAATTTCAGGGAAATTCGTATCCGAAAAAATCTCCTCCTTCACTTTAATGCCTTAATGCTACTAGCCGTTGCGTCCCGCGCCCCCGCGCTTCGCGGCGGGCAACGCTATCTGATTTGAATTGGAGCGGTCACTAAACGGGTTGATCACTCTTCCATTAAGCAGTATTTCAGAGACTTACCATATTTGCTCCCAACTTCGCCTTTATTTGACTTTATATGCCTCAAATGTGTTAAATCATGAGCTGTCAAAATTTAGGCCCCCATCTCAACATGAGCGATGCAGTGGCGTAACCAGAGGGGGGGGGGGGTGGGGGCGGGGGGCCAAAATGTGGGGGGGAAGCTGCCCCCCCCCGTTGGGAATCTTGTCCCCCCCTCTTGCCCCCCCTGAAAAATTAGTAATTCACATAGGCCTACACTATACTAACAATTTTAATATATGTTTTGCCCCCCCTGAAGATCTATGTGCCCCCCCCCCTTTGCCCCTGAAAAAAAAGCTGGTTACGCCACTAGAGCTATGAAGCCAGGTGAACATTACTGCAAAGTGAAAGCACGGCAACGAGCTGATTTGAGTGGGGAGCGGTCAATAAACGGCCATATTCACTTGATATGGGCCCTGCTTCCAGATTTCGGGGAGGCACGTAAGCGTCCGTCCCTACCCAACCAAACTTGAACCCCCGGCCCGATATCAATATTTTTCATAATATTAAAAAAGTTAAAAAACTTTTAATTGAAAAAAATACTAATAAAATAATAAAAATAATAACAAATTTCCAAAAAAAATCACCCTAATTTTATGGCATTTGGCTGGTTTTTCACCAAGAAAACCCCGTTTTGGCACGTCGGCTATCCCGAATGCCCCCTAGCTTTGAAAGCATCGCCTTAACCCCATGTCCGATAGGAGGTGAAATGGTGAAATCCTTTTTAGTGGGCTTCGCGCAAAAATTCAAAGAAATAGTTTGAAACAAATTTGAAAGACTATGTAAGATGAAATTCAACGTATTATCACCATCCATATTGTGGTACAGTATTTGTGCAAATTCTGATCCTTCCGGGCACAGAGCTAGAGAGACGGGAGTGCCCCCCCCCGAGTACAAAGGAACGACGGCCGCAAAATGGGTCTCATTTTGAGTCTTCTGGTCTATGTATGACCGTTTTTCATTCTATAGACAATTTTGGGATAGTAATTTTTTCAATATTTTTTACAACAAATAATCGATCTCACTCAATCTGAAGCCAAAAATTTCAAATGCTGAAAAGGTAAAATTAAAAAATTGAGAAAAAGGTGGCAAAGTATCATACGTTAAGTTAAATTTGGCCAAAAATCGTGCATCTCTGCATGGTCCCCTATATAGCTGGGTCCCTTTTTTCGGCATCACTATGGATAGGGTCCTACTTCCAGACCTTAGGAGGCACGTACGCGTGGATCTCTACCCAAAACCAAACGTAAGACCACGGCAATATCAATACTTTTGTCATATGGCCTGCTCTCTTTTAAAAAAAAAGCAAGAACACAGCCTAAAATTAAAATAAATACCTACAACCCATGATCTTAACTGAGGGTGATTTGCTTTTTGCCCTATAGTTTTTATATATCGTATTTTATGTTGCCATTTAGATATTTTTCAGTAAAAATATGACCAATGAAACTCACCATATTTAAACATACATAACGATATTGGCGGATGTGGGCTGTGCGGTACCGTGACGTCATGTTTAAAGATTTTACTGGCGAATATTATCGTTAAAAATTACCACATTATGAATTGCGCGATTAGTTGATACACTACACCGACGGTATTTCACATGCAAAAACATAAATAACAATTTTGCAGTCATGTTGCAAGAAGCAGAAAATATAAAATGTTTAAAATTGACAACTTTATATGAAGTGTACAAACATAAGATGATTTGGAAAGAGTCCATTAAGGTACCAACTCTTTGATGTTTTGATAGGACACACATTCTTTTAATTGGCCTAACACTAAACAAATAACCCTAAACCAGGGCCAAAAAAAAAAAAAAAAAAAAAAAAAAAAAAAAAAAAAGATTGTTTCTGTAAAGACTTCGAAGAGGGGTACATATGAACTCTTGCCGAAGATTTTTTTTCCGCTGGGGGCGGGCACTGGTGGTGTTTATCTGTTGGTTGTCTTTTTTTGAGGATTCTTTTCAGTAATAATATGACCAATTGAAGCTCGGCCCATTTGTACAGAGATACATGAAACAGGTAAACAGGCCTATTTATTTAAAGTACGCCTCTTTTCATATCATGTTTTATCCTTGTTGTTTTCAATTTTAGATTTTAAAAACTTTCATGTCAGACCTTTTGGTCACTGGACCGCTGTTGTTTTTTTTTTCTCAAGGACTTTTAAGTCAATTTGACACAAAAGAAAGCTTGACTTTGCGTAACAACGGGCGTACAGTGTTTGCTATAGTTATTGTAAGTTATACATGTACTGAGTGTAAAAACTGGTACTTAATCGCATAGCGCTTTGCAGGTATTTAGCACCAGACGATAAGTTACAACGTTAGGGCACCAGCGAACGTTAGCTCACATGTTTCGCAATGTGAAATGGTTGTCAATGAATACCTGGTTCTGGTATAATCTTAACACGGTGAAAGTATGAAAGTAATTGGTTAACATTTGTTTTGAGAATTCAATTGATAATAGTGAAAGTGGTATTTATACTTATCGAGTTATTATGATTAAGATAGCCTACGTGTGCATCTACAGCTTCCGTGTATAGGTGACATCACGAACTTTGCTAATCCCCCTAAGGAAACATTCTCTGGCACAATCGAAGAATGACTATCCTAACAATGACGTTCATCTTCCCAAGGTCTCCAAGCTAAGTCGTCGATTACCCTCTGACGATTACCCAAAAAACCTACACAAAACCACGCCAAAAAATAAAACCAATACGTGGTCCAAAAACCCATACCGCGGTCTCACAAAAATGATGATATAAACATCAATTAGATTTTGTCGTTATTTACACCAAAAATTTCCACCATTTAATCACATTTACGGCAAAAAAATCACCTACATCACCGACGCACTCACCATCACCCCCCAAACCAACCACCACCCACCCCCCCCACCCACCCACCCCCCCCCCACCCCCCCACACACCACCCCCCCCCCCGCGAAGTGCGGAAGCCGGGGAACGTGGTTTAGCACAAAAACCATTCGGTCTGTCTCATACCCTAATGACGATACCCACAAAGACCACACAAAAATAACTCCATACTCGGTCTCCAACAACCCACACCGCAGGTCCCAAAACCGCAAAATTACATCAATTAACTTTTGTATTTATTAACAAGCAAATCTACTCGACCTCCCAATCACATTTGCAGCCACCGATCACTACATCGCAGAAAGCAATCGGGAAGGGGTAGGCCTAGGAACGGGTACATCCCCAAAAAGTCGGATCGCATGGAGAAAGGGCTTCGCAGTTTTAGCGGCAGGCCCAGTGTTCCGTTACCGTCGATTAGTATTATAGACTAGCGGTTGCCCGCGCTTCGCGCGTTGCAACCGCTAGCTGATTTGAATGGGAGCGGTCACTAAACGGGATGACACTCTTCACATAAACGCAAAAAACTCAGACATATTCTCCAAGCCTTCTCCTTATTTGGCCTTTTGTATTCCTCAATGTGTTAGGTCAAGATCTGTCAATATTACGAGGCCCCTATCTCAAAACATTGAGCTATTCCGGCCAGGTGAACACTTCTGCTTCCATCAATGTACGTGCACGCACTCCACAAAAGACCCCTCAGGGGCGGTCCTCTTGGGAAGAAAGTTGAGGAAAATCTGATTAATTGTTACATTTTGATGGGACTCATGAAAAAAATCAGTCGTTTGGGGCGTGCCCTCCGATCGGGACGGATTTTCCCGGCACGGGCTGCTCCCCCTGATACGGCTGTTTGTTGCATTGCCTTCTCAGAACTGCTGCGCCACTGGGTCATGTGTCCTGCATTGGTACCTTCTCTAAGGGCGCCGCGAGGGGAGGACCGCATCCATAGATGGATTCTACGCTACTCCCTTAAGGCCTTATTAAACATGTTGACGGGGGGGTTCCATTAAGATGATGACGCGTATGTTAGGCTGTCACACATGTCACCAATGATCTAATTTTTTTTTTTAAAGTTACGCGCTATCCGAGATTCCCATTTTTCTACAATTTTGAAATCTTTCACGCAAAGTACCTTTACTTTTAGAAAAAATGTGACAAACTGATCACCCAAAAGACCCCCTTTTTAACATTTACAATTTTATGGCCAATTTGGCTGCATTTCAACCACAGAAGAAGAAACCATGCTTTGCCCCACATCTCACACCGACATGGCCCCAAGAGCTCTTGAATGCCCCTATAGCTTTGAAAACACCCAGGCCCGCACCGGCAATCACTTTCATACGCGTCCCGATCGGAGGTGATTATTTTTAAGTTGCACTTCGTGCAAAAATACAAACAAAAAATCGTTATTTTAAAGATATTGTTTAAACTGAAATTATACTATAAACCAATTACAGTATTTGTGCAAATCTTGTTCCTTCCGGGCACAGAGCTTTCTAGAGCTGAGATGGTGCACGGCATTTTATTATAACCTTCTCCTGGTGCATTCTGTTATCCTACCCTGTCAGAGTCTTTTCTCTAATTTTGAAATTCGCGGGGGGGGGGGGGGAGAAAGAACGTTAAACTTTAGGAGAAAACCAATCCAATTGCAACCAAATTTTGCCAAAATATGGTGATTTTTGCCGAAAATCGCTGATTTTTGCAAAAAGAAATTGTCATTTTCTTCTGGAGGGGGGGGGGAACCCCAAATGCTCCCCCTGGCGCCGCCCGCCAAGGGCTGGGAGCAACATCTCAAGCTAGGCTAGCATTGCAGCGACAAATTGTTAATAGTGTTAGGGTTATTCATCTCAGAGAAAACGGATTAACTAAAAAGATGTTTGGGGTTTGCCACTGGTTATATAGGACAAAGATGAACAGATCATTCAAACATATTACGCCACGATGCACTGATGAAATGCACCTTTAAACGGAATTTTGAATGACCCTAAAAGTTTGCTCTGTCATGTCTACGATAAACCTGGTTTTATAAAAATGCCGATTAAAAGAGTTTAAAAACAGGGCAAGTCTATAACATAATTTCATAGTTCATTAAATTATAAGTCATGCCATGACTGTAATTCGATGATTTTGATTTTACGTAGTTAATGCGAGCCAAAAGTAAAATTTCCCTTTTCTCGATTTGACCCCTTTCTTGTGAGCCGGCTCTGTTTAGAGGCCTATACGGTATGAAATGTGGTTTTTTTTCGCAAATTTATAAACAACTATCATCCAAATGCCTTCCACAACATGGCTATACCACCATTTTAGGCATAAAATGATTATGGTGATGTCATTATGATTCGACCTCGACAGCCTTCTGGCGCAATATAGTACAAACATTTTCCTATGAACGGGAGAGTGAGTGTCAGGTCAGTTTTGCATTCCATGATAGGTTTGTGATGAAGTTAAAGCCCGACCAACATGAAAATAAATCAATGCAGGGGTTCTCAATTATTTTAGATGAAGGGCCAGAGAAGCTGAACACATTGAAAGTTCCTTTGAGGGCCATTACACATGATTCTTATGTTTCCTTTTATATTTTTGAGCAAGTTGAGGGCCAAAAATCAATGGTTGCAGGGCGGATTGGCACATGGGTCGCTATATTGAGAACCCCTGAATTAATGAATGAAACGAAAGGCTCTCTCCATTTATTGCATCACAATATATGATTAACGATTATGATGAAAATTTATGACAACTTTCCAAATTTGCGTAAAAGGTACATTTGAAGAAAGAAAAATGGCAAATTGGTCACGCGTTAAACTTTGCATGTATGTATGCATGGTCCCTTTTGGCAAAATCATATAGCTATGGGCCCTACTTCCAGATTTTCGGAGGCAAGTATTTACGCGTCCGTCCCTACCCCAAACCAAAACTTGAGACCCCCCAGGCAATCAAGATTTGTTCATATACTCCTAATTGTTATAATTGAAAATTATATTATTAATTAATATCATAGTACATAATTCCCCTGTTATCGATTTGGCCACTTTCTTGAGCCGGCACTGTTGGTAGGGCTATAGTGTCTGAAATGGATTTTTTTCGAATTTATAAACAACGGCAAGTATTAAGAAAATGTATCTTTGATTGGTGTTGTACGAAAATTTTAAGCTAGACCAATTATTAAAATTCTTTGCAAAATCCTGTGTTGAGTGTACATTATCATCGGAATTGCCTTCACACATTGACTTCTATTTACCACAATTTTAGGATTCTTGTGGCATTAGTTACAAACATTTTTCCATGGAGGGCGTGTCGGTCATTTCTTGCCATTTCATGAAAATAGGTTTGCGATGAAGTTAAACGCCCGACCAACATGATAAATTAATGCAGGGGTTCTCAATTATTTAGATGATAACAACAGATGGTGGATAAATTGCTCCTGTTATCATCTCTACTCTGTGTATTTATTTTGTACTCGGGCCTACCGCGCCGAATCATTGTGAGGGAATGGGTTTTTTGTTTTTTAAAGATTTTTTAATTTGGGTTTAAACATTTGAGATATTTTTTGTTCACTTTTTGGAATGATGTTTGTGTCCAAAAATGAAAGGGCCAATCATGCAGCTTCCTTGGATATGAATAATTTCGATCTTTTCTTTTGCTGTAGAGTGTACATGTACAACCTGTAGTATTTTATTTCATAAATTAGTCTTGTATTGCTGTAGTATGACAATGATTTCACATGTTTGGCTTAATGCTTTTTGTTTCCCTTGCTTCCCTTCACGCTATGGCTTCCAATGGGAAATCTTTTATTTCCACATTTTTCTTTTAGTTTTTAAAGGATGAGTGGGCATCTTATGTTTTGTAAATTTGTATTGCTCGGTCTTAACAAGGGCGGGGGGGGGGGGGGGGGGGTGCGGGGGGGGGGGGGGGGGGGGGGTAGGGGGGGGGGGGGGGGGTTGGCTTACCCCTAGTGAAAACCTTCCTCCGGTGCGCTTAAAATGCCAAAACTTTCGTAAAAGCTTAGGGTAATGTTCTCTCATCCTTAATATGTTATGGTTCATTTTAGCGAAAAAAAAAAAAAAAAAAAAAAAAAAAAAAGGTGAAGGTTAGCACCTTCACCGGGATTAGGTATGTTCGTCTTACACATAGTTTATGGGTACATTTTTGAAAATATTATGCACAGTATGGCTCTTAAACTCTACGTTGTAGATAGTACAAACTATGTCAATTGCACATTTAGAGCTGAAAAAAACCGCATGAAAATCCTGATATTCCTATGATTTTAGCGCAAAATTGGACAATTTTCGCTCTTTTAATGAACAAAATGCCAATTTTGCCCACTCGCGGATTTTATGACTCAGTTGTGATGACGCCATGCTAGGCTATCGTTGGTACCTTATTTTGGTTATGCCCATCCACTGGTATCAAAAATCATTAAGCATTGGGTGCTTTATAACAAATTCTCGATGGTAAAGCTGGGTAAGAAGAGGGTTTAATTTAATGCGCATAATTAATTATCGGTCAATAACTGGAATTTGTTTCTAAACCATTGAATTCCCATTTTCAAACATTAGTGTAAGGTTGCCCAAATAAAGCTTAAATGGTTCAATTCCTTCAATTTTAATGTTTGTATCCTCTCAATCATGCGTTAAATTGAAGCGTTGTTTAATATTTGAATCGGGTCTGGATAGGTCCTTGTGAATCGCCGTACACATGTAAACATGCATGTTTGTGTACCACATTGTTTTAATAGTTCAGCTGTTAAGCTCTCTATAAGTAGATTGAATTGGTGCACTTTGTGATATAATAAAAGTACCAAAAGTTTCCCACAGTGTGTAGCATGGATTGAGGAACTAACATTTTCAGATATGTGCCCAATCTCAGAGGGATGTCCAGGGTTTTGCCAGGGAGAGGGCGCTCTTTCAAACTGCCGCCAAATCCCAAATATCATACATAAGGGATATTTACGGTGCGAGTGTGACGAAACTGTTTGATGCGTGATATTTTCCATATTTCAGATCCTTGAGCCATTTGAGATATGCAAAAATGATATACTCCTGTGCAAAAAAAAAAATTAAATAATGGACGGATGTATGTAAAATGGGCTCCCCTTTCAACATTCCAATCAGCATTTTCCTTAGCAAAAAATCTGAGCACTGATGGATCTCTGTGTACAACCACTACTGAAATGAAATGTAAAACTAAACACCATCTTTTTCTGTAATTACCAAGGACACTGCATCCTTCTTGTTAAGCTGTATCTTTGTTTTGTATCGAAAAATGAAAAAATTTAAGGAGAAAGGAGAGTTTTAGAAAACTTGTAATCACTGAAGCAAAGCATGCTCATTTATTCGAAATGGAACAAGGGAAACATTCCTTATCATCAGTTAAGTATACAAAGGTTTCCAATAGCAGAGGGGTTTATTTTTTCACAGGAGGTAAGGGAGTGTATACTTTACTGAGCGATTCTTTTACTGTGTATTTATACATATGAGAGTGGCTATCTACCAAGTCAAAAACATGATTTAGAAAAGTTCTGTATCATTGAATTTTGATAGCCATACAGAGCAGAAAGAGAAGCACTGCTATATATCCCCTTCTTGAATATGACACATTGCAAATGGAGGATCTATCTAAAGGTGATGTGAAAACAGACAATCCTTAATTTTTGCAAGGATCTCGCTGAATACGTCAATGTGGATACCACCTCCCAGTGGAGTTTGTCAATGTGCGGACCACTTGCTTAACCACCATCCCGAACACAAGCAGGTGGGATATTCCTTAATCCATAGTGATAACCGCTGTGAAAAAGTTTGTCCCAGCAGCCCAATGTTGGGACAGGTCAGTTTCCCAGAAATTAGCCCTTTGAACAGATAGATTAGCTTTGCTTTGGACCATTGATGGCTAACTCTTTTAGATTACTTGTCATTCTCAATTAACTTTTTGTCATGGACTATAATTGTATGTTTCTTCCATCAGCAGTTAAAAACAGGAAAAAGAATGCCGCGACGAACAACCCATTTTCTCATGCCAACCTATTGGCCAGTGAGCATAATAGTCTCAGTTGGTAGGACAGATGAATGAACAATTTCCTTTCAGAGGGGCAGTTGGTGTCTGGTTTTTAGGTGCTGAGACTGACATGAATCTTGTGATGACGTGACCTGATGGTGGATTGGATTGAATTGTCTCTACAGCTCCATGTATAGGTTACGTGAATGCTTGTCTTCTAAGATTATAGATAGTATGCCTGCACAGCACTAAGAGGAAGACTCAAACTGGTTTTGTAGGCAAACCACTACTACTACGATTGCAGGTCTTGTAAAGACTCACATCAAACAATTGAGTGTTATGTGTTCTAATTCCTGGGGCATACCATGTACGGATAGTTGATGCACTCGCTGCGCCACAGTAATTTTACCACAGTGTCCTGTCAGGGTTTATGAAAGGAGAATGACCTTCAAGCTTTACTCCCAGCTATAGTAGATTGAAAATCCAGTCTTCTGTTTTTGACATAAACATCTCGCTCCATCTTAGCTCACGTCTGAGCTTTCCCTGTTTGATATTCTTTAATTGCTCAACTATATGTGCCACTGTCCTTGGTACTTTACAACGGTTTATTGCCTTGCTGAGGAAGCTTTGATATACTTTCTCCTTGGTTGTATTTTCAGCATAGTGAGATCATCTACATACCAAATTTCCTAAATTGCATCTGTAAGGTATGGATGAACAAAATGAACAGCAGTGAAGCTTGGAGAGATACTTGGAAAAACACCATTTCCTTGGTTTTACTTAGTGTCCATCGCGAATTTCATAGCTATAAATGTAGTGTGGCCAGGCACATCATAGGCCTAAGCTTGATTGCCAAGGCCTTGATGTCATACGTGTGTCATAATCAGGTGAATGGCACAGGGGAGGGCGGTGAAGAAATCCCCATTTTAGACGTCGCCATTGGTTTAAAACAAGTGACGTTTGACAAAAATATCTGAATTTTTTATAGGTTGTCAAGGAATATTTCTTATTCGCAAACCCGTTGGACCTGAGGATAACTCTACTCTAAGGGTTATTGCTGATTTTTTTTATGAATACGTACGAGGGACGTATAGATGTGGGTCATGGAATAACAGTAATAACCGCGACCGACCCATATCAAAGCACCCAAATTGGTTTTATGGTTTGCACTCCGTATTGGCTGTAAATTCTTTTGATATTTGGGGTATTGCTATTATTGAATAGGTTTGGACCGCCATCGTCGTCGGACCGTGCCCCCCTCTCACTTGCCTCCAAGCAGTCCTTGCTGCTCTTTGGTAAGTAAAGTCACCTGGTCTGTGTTAATCTGCATGCAGAAGTCATCCTGTTCATAAGGATCAATGCTGCCCAGGCCACTAATTCACTCATAATTATCACCATGTTGTCATCATAGAGCTGACACTTTCATTTTCCACCCAAAACACTGACCATTTCAGTAAAAGAGATCCTTTTCCAGATCTTTTTCACCCTCCTGTTGCAAAATAGATGCCCTAATCGCGAACAACCATTCTGAAATTAACTTTTCTATGCATGACAACTAAGTGTCTCTGGTTTCGAAAAAGTGGGACGAAAATAGGTAGTTTTATCCTTCTTCGGTGACTTTTCGACTCAATTTCAACTCAAAGTTTGGCAAAATTAAATGAACATTTTTTGTCAAGCATTTTGTCAAGTTCGAGCAAATCACCTCTGGCGGGACGACTTAGGAATTTGCCCCTTCTGATCAACTGGATGGTTTGACTGGTCCCCCTAGGCAATATGGGATTTATGCTCCATGGCATAAGAAGTAATGGTCTGGATGTGAAAATTTCCCCCACCATATGAGCAATCTGTTAGTGTAGAGTCTGCACTAACAGCGCCCACTTCTCTGTTTGAATATTGGATTTTGTGGCCCCCATTTTGAAAGCCGCCCTCTTATGAATGCACTCGTTAAAACCTGAAACTTACTAGATCTAGCAGATTGATGAAAAATACATGCAATATCATCTGAAAATGACATCTTTTTAGGTGTACTTTGTCATTTTAACTATTGTGGGTGCCATTTTGAAAACGCCCTCTCCAGGTCATATTAGTATAGTACAACTGGGCACATATCATAAAATTATTGCATATGGGCACACTTATCTTTTTGGAAAATTTCATGCTTTAATCACAAAGTGCCATCCACTCTAACAGCTGTACTATAAGGATCAGTATCATCAGGGCACATAACCAAAGGAAAACATTTAATTAGGAAAACACAAGTTGTAATTATTTTCTACTTCAGGTTATCAGGCTGTTCATGGAATGTACATTCAACACAAGAAATATATGCTACCTGTGAGTGTAAGGCAAGACACTATAGAGATTGCAAAATAAGTGAGACTTCATTAAAAGTTTTTATGGCAGGTGTAGAAGTATTATAGTCCGGCGTACTATAGTCCGGCTACAACGGGTAAAGATAGATCAGTACTCGATCAGTTGACTCTTCACGCAACATCAATTGTTTCACGATTTATTCGTTATCGTCTACGGAGCCCGGACCGTGGCTACAACCGGACTATATCTGCTTTCACACCGGTCCATTCACCGTTGAAGGTAAAGAGGACTTATTTTATAGCACAGTAAAAGGTTATGGGGCCAACAATGTGTATTATGGTACCTTGTAAATAAGTGACCAAAAATACATTTATTTCACATCTTAAGATAGCTTGGATTGTTTGAATTGAAGTATCATGATGAAAGCAGCACCGATTAATTTCATTAAACGTTATTTATTTGAACCTAACTTATCTTTGACACTGCAAAATATCATGCCTTATCACAGCATGATGGGAAATATGGATTTTTTATATCATGCAGCACATAACACATCATGTTTTTGTTTGGCCTTCCAAAATGGGCCAATTGGTATAAGAGATTAGCGCAATCGGATTTAACATCGCGGTCAACCATGGCATAAGTCCTTCTATCATTAACAGACCAATTGTATAACTGAATGCATCAATTTAAGCCAATTCTGTGGACAGGAGGGGGAACTTGTGGTACTATGGACACAATAAGTTTTGTAATTGCAACAAGGTCAGTCTACGCATGGCCGGGGACTGAACCAAATCATTACCATCCTATCGGAATATGCATGAAAATTGGTTGACATGCAGCATACTTAAAACATCAAACTCATAAAAAAAATACTACTAAAACGCATGATAAATTGTGCGCTATAATACATAGCCTCTTTTTCTTTTATGTGAAAATTACAAGTAAAAATAAAAAACTTAAAACAAAAGATTTTCTTAAAAAATCCACCATTATATCCTTAACGTACCGGTGTGGCAGGATGATACGGTCCTCCGGCTTATATTCCACCATCAACGGTGAAGAATAGGCACGCGACTCATGACTATTCACGCAACATTGGTTCACACTTTATTCTTTGTCGACTATGGAGCCTGTACTATGGCTCCTGGCAGCGATTTTTTCCCGTATGTTAACTTTTAACTTTGAAATTACAATATATAGCGTCTATTTCAAGTTAACAATTCGAAACAATTAATTTTTCAACGACAACCAGAGATTGAAGCATTCTTAACCACTATACTAGGCGAGGGATAGTATGTTGGGATTTTAATTCAATCTAAACCTTCACTGAACAAAGGCAGACTCATACTATATCAATAGATAAATGGTTTGTTCCTTATTATCTCTTTATTCCATGTTCGGGGCACGTGTAGATTCTGGCCCGAATTATGTGACCATAACAGTTAAATTATCTCATAAGGCCGCTCTTCACTATTTGCTGCTTCAATCGCCAACTATGATGTTTTCATTGAATCTTTAACTCCAAGATAATAAACAAAAAAGCTCGCGCCAACAGACGCACGCCACGTAATCCGAGCCTCAGAAATGCTTTCTGTAATAGTTAATTAAACACATTAGCGGAATAAAACGCACACGTTAATCCATGAATAGCGCCCCTGATGGGACGATGAAAAATATCTGCAGTCCAGGACCCATATCTCTTCGCAGACCAAACAAAACGATCAGCGTTAGGAGGGGACGAGTGCTTCCGCGCGAAGCTCGAAAAAACATTTGCTCATCACCGGTCGACAGGGGGAAAATTAACATGTAAATGGTTTACAAATAATATTGCTTCCAGGTATGATTTCATTATCTCAACTTTGATTAAAGTGTCTCCCTCACGCGCGAAGAGCGGATCCCTTACACTATGTGCTATCAAAGACACATTGCTCTGCAAAATTTGGTAGAAACAATTTGAACGCCATATGTGGAAATAAGCGTAGCGCAACGGTGTTAAAATTAAAGGACGGATAAGCGCGGAATTTCTTCTTTTTAATATTAGATAATGGTATGTGGGGTGGTTGGGGAGGGGCAACCCTCCCGCGCGAAGCATGGAACCCCTGCAATATTCCAGTTTCAAGGCACACCATGTTCTCACACAAAGATGATAGAAACGATTTGAAATGCGAAAGTAGTTCATCATAAATAATAATGCACAGAGGTATGAGACAGCAATACTACCTCGCCATTTTCTTTAAAAACGTGTAACAAAAGTGGGGGTTGAACCCCATATAAAATGTTGCTACGAAGATGCATTAAAGGTGTAACAAGAGATTTAAAATCATCCATATTTTCTGTTTATTTGTAGTGAGTCATCTGATTAGACATGCAATAGAGTCCCTACCCTTTTATTTGGCTACAGAAATAACGTAAGATGAAAAACAAAAGGTGATTCTATTGCTTATATTTCAAAGAAACAACCATTGGCTGAATTCGTATGCTCCTATAGAAATTAGAAATTTTCACATTATGTACCAAAGACACTTAAGTTTTTAACTTAATCCTACAGATGGGGATATTATTGCTTATAAAGCATTTACACCCAGTGCCCAAATCAGAATTTTCAAAATTTTCGGGGGACCCACCTGTTATGTGAAATCTCTCGTTGCACCTTTAAAGCATCAAAGTCAGGAGTGACGATGTGCAAAACGGTGGTGCCGGGGGGGGGGGGGGTGGGGTGGGGGAAGCACTTGTATTCGAAGGTGCATAATGATGCGTGAACATGACTTACAAAATGCACCCTTAAACAAGAATTTCCACCCGACTGAAAAACATACCCTAACAAGGATTTTTGTCTGTTTTTCTACACGTAATTTTGGTCAGTTTTTGCTACCGTTAAACAAGTAAGCAATGTATTGTGTCGTTAATATACCCTTTTTATCATGTGGCTTTACTTCCGATTTACACTATTTTTGTGATTTTTCATTATGGCTTATTTGAGTATAACCGACCATAAAAATACATCAACAAGTTCATGGTTGTTAAGAAAAACATACCCTTTTTTTCCATATTTTGCTGTTTTGACCATCATCAAGGTAACGCGCGAAAATCGCCTGTTGGAAAAAAGGGACCCTTTTTACGCGTTTTCTTGTTCACGCACCATATTCACCTTTGTATACAAGTGCCCCCCGGGGGGAGGGGGTGGACAACACAAACTATCAAGAGATTAATGCTCAGCATTAGGCATAAAATGAGACACTTTGGAAAATGGAACCACTTCAAAAAAGTTGGTGTTGCCGAGGAGAGAGAAGGGAGGAGAGAAGTCACGGAGAGACGTGAAGGACGCCCTCGTTCCAGGAATAGACCACATTAAGGGGGGGGGTAGGACATGCCAACACACAGGCACAGCAAATCCAATATTCAGAGTGGCTAGTTATGTTTCAATGACTTAATGGTAGGAGGGGCGCTCTTACGCATAATCGGACGGTTACAGACAGTCTTGACTTAAAGACCTAGGCGCCTGGTCACGAATATGTAATCTCAATGACCGTTATTGGAAATACACTATTTTACACGCGGGGTTAATCCACGAACCCGACGGATTTGAAGTGAATAATTTTTCTTGAATTGTATGATATTACTAAGATCTTTTGAACAAGTGTTTAAAAGATGATTTTTATGTCTCGGGACCGAGGCCTGCCTGTAGAAAATACACGTAAGGATTCCCTAAATGAACGTTTGGAATCCCCAATGCCCAAATCGAGCACATCGTGTCGACCCCCCCCCTGCCAAAATTCCGTAGCAGACAGAAAAACAAAAAAAAAAAACAAACAAGTGAAAAAACTGGCGACTTGAGAGTGAATGAAAGCGACAAGGGACAACAAGCTATCAAGCGCCAAGTATGGATGTTACAGACGCATGTTAGCTGAAAAGTTAGACGCACACGGCTTCCCTAAGGTTTCCACACCACTAAATAGATCTGGTTGCACCTCTGGCCGAAAAGTGTCTGGGGAAAAGGTATAAAAAAAAAGTTGACAGGT
>JAMKCH010057965.1:0-15026 GCA_023653785.1 Ophioderma brevispina | reverse complement strand
AGCTCAGACACTGGCGAAATGTTGTGTTTATTGGCGAGAGCCGATACATCCTTGACAATCAAGATGGAAGACAAATGGTTCGTCGATCACGTGGCGACAACCTCCGAGGTGACTGTATTCAGGAATCGACTCAAGGCGGTGGCGGCTCAGTGATGGTATGGGCCAGTATTCATTGTGGAGAAAAAACAACACTTGTGGTGCCAGATGGAAACGTTAACGCCGTCGTGTACCTGGACATTCTGGAAAACCACTGTCTGTCACATGCATGAAGGGTTTATGTAAACAATGTTCGGCCGCAAGACGACAATGTCACGCCGCACAGGGCCGCTGTAGTGAGACAATTCCTTCTTGCGGCAGAGGGGGTGGAGCACATACCACGGCCTGCTGATTTGAACCCTATCGAGCATGCTGGGACTCTTAGTCCAAGCCATAAATTACAGGGATAATCTTTCTCAAACACTACTGAAGTTTGCTCAGCCTCTGACCGATCAGTGGGACGCTCTGCCCATTGACATAATAAACATGATTTCTAATGTTGGTATGGTGAGACTACTAAAGCTGCGGGTTTTTACTATTTCAAAATGATGATGCCGATGATGCCACGATGATAAGAATAACGATGGCGGTTATGATGGTGGCAATAACGATGAAATAAGGAAAGATCGAGCTTGATGACGACAATGCTGCTACTGATCGATGATGATGATGATGATGATGATGATGATGATGATGATGATGATAATGATGATGATGATGATGATGATGATGATGATGATGATGATGATGATGATGATGATGATGACGGTGACGATGACGACGACGTCGACGATGACGATGTCTATTGCATTGTGTTTTTGTTACAAACCATGCAAATTTGTATACGAACGACTTCCATAAGCGGTTGAAATGGGAAACATTCACTGTTGCATTATCGTTCGTTGTAAAATATAGCGCAGACTGACCACGATGACCAACGAATTCAGAAAATTACAACCTCTTTATATGGCTCCTTAAAATTAATATTAATTAATTAATTAAGTCTGCAACACACAATATATATTGACTAGAACTGTTCAAAAATTGACCTCAGAAAGTATTTAAAATGTAACTGGAATGTTTCATAACTCAAACGGTTTTGGAGGATAAAAGTGGTCTATACTTTATAACAACCATATTTTCTCGTTTTTTAAATTTCTCGTCACATATATAGTTCCTATCGTTTAAAGTAATGTACACGCTTAAATATATACCAAACTTGAAACGAATTAACAGTTAAATGGGTAATATACTCATAAAATCTAACATAAACAATTTAGAGGGCACTAACGCTTATACAAACAACTTCCCAAAGAAAATATCAATTTGTTCCTGAAAGGTGAGTTTTTTTAAATGATGTATATATTAGTAATTATTTAGTCAAACTTTCACAATATGTAGTCTATTTTTGTAACACGGTTTACTAAGGGGGTGGGGTGGTAAACACCCCGAGAATTCATTATTATAAAGCAATAGATGATTTCGGTGTTGGTACCAGTTGATAGCATTGGTCCACCGTTTTCTATTGCTTCCCACATAACCTAGTATGGCGTCACAATGACGTCAAAGTTCACAAGTTGGCAAAATTTGTCATTTCCACAGACACACATCAGAGTATAAAATGAAAAAAATGAAATTTTGCATAAAAAAGTAGGAATATTGGATTTTCGTGCGGGTTTTGGCCCCAAATGATATGGAAAATGACTAGTTTTTAATCAACATATAATTTTAGAGCCATACAGTGCACAATATTTAAACAAATGAACTAATAACTAAAGGGTAATGAAATATCATTTATAGGCGATTAATGTGCCCGAGGTCGGAAAAACTAAATAATGGCGCCCATTATTTTTATTTTTTTCCACCCGAGGATACATTATGAGCCCATAGATGATACTACAAAACCTTTATTTCTATTCAATTAACTAAAACAACTTGATTTTATTTTGTTTGTTTGTATAGGTTTTAAGTTTTAAGTTTATTTATGTGTATTTTGTATGCTGATTAATGAAAATAAATGATAAGAAAGTGCATTAGCGGCTCACTATTGCAGAATAATGGGCAATAAACTGACCAATCAGAATGCTGCATTTTCAATAATGGGTAGTAGAGGTAATAGAACCACTCCCCACCAATCGACTTCGACGCTATAATCCCGGTGACAGTGCTGCCTTCACATTTGTTTCGCCAAAATTAGCAGAAGGATGCATAATAATTATATGGAAGACTTAAAGAAAGTTTTTAATGTTTTTGCGCACCGAGGGAAAGTGTACCTGGGGTAGTAACTCCTCCCCTTGGGTAATACGAGGGTTAATGTCACTATGCCCCCCTCCCCCCCAAAAAAAAAGTGATAAATTTGGTGTATTTGTACAATGTTAAAACTACACAATTTATCTGTGTGCTTTGAGATATTTGGACACGCAAAGCTATCGAATACGTATTCGATTGTTTGTGAAACCCGTTTTATACAAATAGGTGTTATTCGACTGCAGCTATTTTGGTTAGAAGATGTAATTTCACTTTAAGTTAGGGGTACTGTTACTCAGAAATCAACATAAACATTAGAGGGCACTAAACCGCTTATACAAACCACTTCCCAAGAAAATATCAAATTTGTTCCTGAAAGGTGATTTTTTTTAAATGATGTTATATTAGTAATTATTTCTTCAAAACTTTCCCAATAGGTAGTCTATTTTGTAACACACGGTTTACTAAGGGGTGGGGTGAGTAACACACCCCGGAGAATTCATTATAAAGCAATCGATGATTTCGGTGTTGGTACCGGCAATTGATAGCATTGATCCACCGTTTTCTATTTCCTTCCCCATAACCTATTATGGCGTCACAATGACCTCAAGAGTGTCACGAAGTTGGGCAACATTTGTCCATTTCCAACAGACACACATCATAATATAAATGAAAAAAATTAAATTTTGCATAAAAAAGTAGGAATATTTGACTTCGTGCGGGTTTTTGGCCCCAAATGATTGGACGGAAATGACTAGTTTTTAATCAACATATAATTTTGAGAGTCATACTGTGCCCAATATTTAAACAAATGAACAATCACTCGCAGGGTAAATGAAATATCAATTTAATAGGCCTATTACTGTGCCGAGGTCGTAAAAACTAAATAATGGGCGCCCATTATTTTTTATTTTTTTCCACCGATGATAGACATTATGAGCCCATATATGATACTACAAAACCTGTATTTCTATTCTATTAACTAAACCAACTTGATTTTTATTTTGTTTTGTTTGATATATGGTTTTAATAAGTTTTATTATTTATGTGTTTTTGTATGCTGATTATTGAAAGAAATGATAAGAAAGTGCATTCTCGGCTCACTATTGCAGAATAAATGGCAATAACTGACCAATCAGAATGCTCAATTTTCAATAATGGGTAGTAGAGGTAATAAACCACTCCCCCACACAATCTACTTCGACGCATAATCCGGTGACAGTTGCTGCCTTCACTTTGGTTTCGCCAAAATTAGCAAAGGATGTGAAAAATTATATGGAAGACTTAAAGAAAGTTTTTTAAATGTTTTTGCGCACCGAGGGAAAGTGTACCTGGGGTAGTAACTCCTCCCTTGGTATACTAGGTTAATGTCCTATGCCCCCCCCCTCCCTCCCCCCCCCCAAAAAAAATGAATAAATTTTTGTGTATTTTGTACAATGTTAACATACCAAACTTGGATAATCTTTTTCACAACGCACAGACCGTAGTTTCAATAAGTACAAGTAACATAATTAAAACACAATAAATTAAATATGAAATAACATAACCACCCTCATGAAGTAATGAAGGGTAAATTTCACCACCATTGCCTTGATATCTTGATAGACCTATTAACGATTTTGAATCACTGAAGTATCAATCTTTGTCCCAGCGAATACGAATCGTTCACATTTCTTGTGCTTGAGATATTTGGACAGCGCAAAGCTATCGAATACTTATCTATTTGTTGTGAAAACCCTTTTTATACAATAGGAGTGTTATTCGACGCAGCTATTTTGGGTTAGAAGATGAATTACTTTAAATAATTTGGTAAATTAAAGAGTACATAAATGCAACCCGACGCAAACTATTACAACTTCAATTTGACCAAAAAAAAAATCAGAATTCGACACTAGTGCGTGACCACGAACGATGTAATTGTGGTCTTTTGCTTTTTCAACCAGGTTATTTGAAGCAAATTTTACGCATTGTTCGAATTGGTATAACAGCTTCTTTATGGGTAACGAACGATTTTTATAATTACGTCGGCCAGGCGACGTTAAACAAAATTCAAGCAGACACGAAAATGGCGTTTAACACAAAACACACGCACACGCCGTATGCATTTTTGCCTTCCCCTTATGACATGTTTGACGGTCTATAACCTTTGATGTTTTATATCAGTGGTACGATCAAAAAAAGTCCATGTAATATACACTTTTGGTTGATTAAAGTTATGGAAACTTAAAAAAGGTGGCCTTCCAATTACCTGGATGTCTTTATCCTCATGATCAAATGTCCCTATCTGTTTTGGGGTAATGTTTTTTTATGACCGTACAAAAATATATCTATCTCGTTCATCCAATGCCTAGACTATCATTTGAGAGCAAATTGAAGAAATTTCATATTTTGTGAAATGCCCGTGCCTGTCTTTAACCTTTCAGAATATGGACTGGGACTTTTTGTTTTCCTCATCCAAGCAGCTTATAACTGATATCAAATCAAATTTACGTGAAAAATCCATCATCACGACAGTTGAGACTTTCAAAAATGCGAAGAACATTTTGATCTTATTCAAATGCAATCAGACCACACGCAGTTGCCTGTTTAAACACGTACCCAAAGGCGCGAAATTCTCTTCAATGGAATAATTTCATTTGAAATCAGAACGTGAAAACCACACCCTTTTAGGCGAAAATCGGAAAATTAAATTTAATTCAACATTCTATTATATAAGTCCTTTAAACAATCTCACAAAAGAAAAAATACTCTGTATTTTGAGTCATCTTCTGTGCTGTCAGTTACACCCCCTTGTATTTTGCGTGTATTGTACCAGTGTCGATTCCTTAAGTACCACAGATATTAAGAGTAAGTACAACGCATTTCTCATTATGGTGTCACGATTCACGTAGTAAATCCAAAGTTCCATTTTTGCCATTTAAAATAACGGATCGGACCCTTGCCCTTTTGTTTAGTGGTAATGCTCTAATCGAACAAGACAAATACAGAAATATAGGCGAACTAGTCTAGTGGGTAGAAGGGTTGTTCGTGTACACCCCCTGAAATAAACTCTAATCATCGTCTTTATATCAGAAAATGCTGTAGAAACAGTCACTATGTGAAAAAAATAAAAATGTTCTCACGTATTTTTATTTTATAACATTCGGCATTTGCCATGCCAGGCGAACCCAATCTTGCTATATGCATTAATTCAAGGGACGCCTCCATAACAACGGGGAAGATGAGGGAAGAAGTCCGATTTAGATGCAGGAGAAACCGAATGCTCGGAGAAAACCCTGCGGAGGACGATTATGGATCGTCAACCAAATACATTCGACAATGGCTCGACCGGGAATCGACCCCGGGCCGCATTTGTGAAAGGTTGAGCGACTCGACCGCTACCCTCCCTATCATTTGTATGCAAATTATATTGGCCAATTAGTATCCGCCATTACAAAGGGGTGCACGAACCCCCTTTAAACCCCACTAGACTAACCCCCCCCCCCTTATGCACCAACGGGACTGCAAGAGACCTTATGCACTTATGTGTTACATAAGGAATAATTACAAACAAAAAAAGGCAAAATGTCGGCGTTTTGATAATTTTTCTTTATGTGACCTTACCAAAATGCCGCTATTACCGTGCGCGCCATTAGTTTTTCTTAAAATGTCACTTATTCGGATTCTAAAAAATAACAGAGCTAATACGAGAGCGACAGTCTTGACAAACTATGCCTTAAAGGCTGGTTAACGTAGCGTTGCAAGCTCTTACAACATGGTTCAATAACAATCGGTGTACCAGTCGATTTTTCTTTATTTGACAGTGATCATTTATTTCTGGGGATATGCCCGTACTAAAAGGATCCTTGTGCTGCTGCTCATAAATAAACTACAAGAATGTCCAGGCCATAGTCTGGTATGGATATATTGTTTCAAAATAACGGAAATATGTAATAATATCATACTTTTAAATAATGACTTTTCTAAGGTTATCCCAAGATTACCGTCAACACTAATTGGCTTATACTCAGAAAAAAGGAATCATAGTACCCACGAGTTGCATTAACTCCACAAATTGAGTTAAATTGGGTCACACAGTGTAACTTAATTTTTTGGGTTATTGTAACGCGGCTTACAACTTTACTTTATATTGCAATAATTTCCTCGAACTTTTTAAGTGTATCTGAAATCATCGTTGTACAGTTTTCAGGTTTAAAGGGGCATTTCGTGATCCACATCCTCGCCCCCCCCCCCGACTTAACCTACAAGTTTAGATTTGATATCATCTGACCGTTAGCCTTAGGTAATCCATGTGTACCCTAATCTTACGTGCAAATTCGGCCGATATCTGTCTAAATTCGCAATTTTGTATTTTCCTGTCCGTAAACAGACAACAATTACAGTACAATGCTATTGGGACCGTGGAAACAATCAATTGCGCATAACACAAATCCGCAAGTCGGGTCACTACTTTTGTGAATCAGCTTCCTCAAGATATCCAGTGACGATGAATACAACAAAGGTGGTGGCATCACAATGCACCTTTAATGGCTCCTTACGCGTTGGATTAAAAACATTTCAACATTTTGGCTTTTGCAATAACTCGGTGGCCGCCTAAAATGAGCTTTACCCTCTTATTCATACAAACTCAGTGCATCATTCATCGATATTCTGCGCATCTCAGATGAATGCCTTCAGCAACCTTTCGCATATTTTCTGTTATCAGCGAAAAAAGCCATCCAATATTATTATTATGAAAGAAAATCTGACTTGACAAAATAGTTTTAAAATGGCTTCACTAATAAAAACAGAGTATTTTCTTGACGAGTCGCATGAACGAATGCCCAATAGTATTTTTGCGTACTTGTGGGCATGGTTGGGCGGTACGCGCTAGTCGCACTGTGGTATTGCACTACACGTCATAATAATTTATTATATTATATATGTCCATATGCCAGTCTACCTTCATAGAAGGCACTTGAAGCTAAGTGGAATGTTTGACACCACCCTCAACACAGTTAAATGGTCGCCTAGAAAACTGAACAGAGAAGAGGTCTATATAGCCTTTAACTAGTCCATCAAAAGAATGCTCTTTAATTGGTTAAGTAAAGAATGCCCTTTAATTGGTTATGAATTGATCTCAGAGTGCCGCTTTAATTGGAAAATAAGGAATGTCTCTTTACATTATCTAATGGCGTTTAATTGGTAATCAAAGAATGCCACTTTAATCCATTAATCAAAGAAGACATCACTTTTGACTTTTCTTATATCGTTCGAAAGCCAGTCTGCATGCATAGAAGGGCCTTGAAGCTAAGTGGACTGTTGGACGCCCTTTCACACCACGAACTTCCATACTAATACCGTTTTATGAAGTCCCATCGAAAGAAAAACGAATTTACCCCCTTGCGGAATAATGGTTGCTTCCATACCATGTTTAACTGTTCGCTAGAGCCCTCGCTTTTGTCCTTGGCGTTTGTTATGCATAGGTTTTTGCCGATTTCTTGTTGCTCGTTATCCATCGCTTCATAATCGTTTGCCTTCGCTATCTGATACCAACAGTGTGGACGTTTTATACAAGTTTTTTCCCACCCTCCGCTTCCCATCTTTTGCTCATATTTTTCTGCTATTGTTTAAATTCAAATTTTGAGGAGCGGTTTTTGTATTTCATGAATTTTTTCATAACATTCATTAGCCCAAAAGAGGTCCGTATACTGCCCCAGTCGTAATTTAACTGCATGTAATGGCTAATTTCAGAGTTACAGAGTTAAGCAAGTCATTTCTAACAGGTATTTACGGTGATGAAAATTCCCTAGGTGTATTCACTCCAGGATTGATCTAAATTTGAAATACTTAAGTCATTCGTCACCATAGTTTAATCCTTCCATGTGTCACTATAAATATGTGTATAAACGACATTGCTTATGTGAAATAATACATAGTTTCACAGGTTAAACTGCTTGGAGGACATAGAATATGACTAGATTTCTGTTAAAAATATTGCTTCTCACAGTAACTTAGTTATATATTTGCCGGTTAATTCTACTGTAATATGGTAGTGAATTGGTTTAGGCAATTCCATGTTACTCCACTGCTTTGGAGGAGATAAGACAAAGGTTGGTTGTTTTCTGCTATGTTAGCGTGTTGTAATTCCTTCTCCCACTTAGTGGTCTGTCCTGGGAGGGGCTAAAGGCATTTACTAAACCTAGTTTGGAAACTCAAATTTTAAGCCGAAAATTTTGCTCAAATTTAGCATCTCTGTTAATTTGTACATTCTCTTCTTCAGATGGTCTGTCTGGGGGCTAGGGACATTTGTTCCGGTTTGAGTTGCATATATTCATTTTTGCTCGCTTGTTATGTTGGCTACCCTTCACTCTGAGCTTCATAAATAGGTCCACACTCTTGACAGATGTCGCACCCAAATTGCTGCTCTTGGTCTTGATTCTGTCTGGGGGTAACAGACAGTTACCCCCAATGGGGGTCACCTAGGCAGCTGATCAGAGGAACAGGTCTATATAGCCTTTAACTGCCAGAATGCCTCTCTTTTTGGTAAAATTAGGGAATGCCCTTTAATTGTCATGAATTGATTTTAGAGTTGCCCCTTTAATTAGCAAATTAATGCTCCTTTAATTATCAAATAACCTATCATTTATCAATTTAATCCATCAAGAAGCACTATCCTACGGGATTTTCTGTATTGGTGTATTATCATGTCCCTATAATTGTCGACTTCATGATGTATTGACTTGAGTGTGATTTTTTTTTGACTCGGTATCGTATGACATTTCAACACAACACATTGCATCTGATAAAAAAAACATAAGAAACTTACAACTAGACCTAACCTTGTATATGCCTTCAGCTCACTTGTGTTGACCCATTACTGTCATGACTGTAACCTGCACGGTGACAACTGCTGGAGTGGAAAAGCTACTGTTTTTGTGTATTTAGGCAATGCCGCAACGGACATTACATGATTATAGGGTATTTACAACCACGCACTGTCCTTGTGAACCAGGCCAGTTACATACGATGAAAATTCGCTGACCGCGGAATATTCATCATTACTAACGGCTTTTCGGCTCCTACGTGACCATGTATAATCCACATCGCTTTTTGGTTCAAATGCTCAATCGCTGCCTCTCAAATCACCTTCGACGTCACTAGAATTGTCTTGAAAAAGACCGTTATTTCATTCATTTCGTTGCTCATTCGGTTACTACACAGCTGCGGTCATTTTCAGGCTACTCAGCCATCCATGTTTCATTCAGTTTTTTTCCTCCGCTTTTTCGCAAAACAAGCGCGTTCACTTTTTCGGACTTGCTGCAACTTGCCTCTTTTGTCACTGATTTCAGGAACTCAGCATATCACAGGTCCTTTAGGGTTGGGTTGACAGTGGTTTTTGCAAAAATGCCCCCATATGACGTCCCCAAATACACAATTTTATGACGCCAGATCGACTATAATTAGAACTTTATACTCGTTCTTCTAAAATTCAAAGTGGTGCTTGGACTTGACGGTTTGTACTTGTATTTGAAGAGCTTACTCTTGTATTGTATTTATAATATAAAACGATTATAGTAGCAGTAAAAATCCTTTTTCCTTGCCGCGATCACTCACGGCCAGACCAGCTGAGGTAATAAGGTGTTTCTTGAAATTGGTCAAGACGTAAAATGTCGGCCATTGGCAACAACTTTCATAACGGCACAGAGTCTCGTCGTCCAGTCAGTTCAAGGATTTGCTCTTACTGGCTGGTCGTACCGACCAGCAAAAATGATGTCCGAAAACACAGTACGTATACGTTTAGTAAAACTATTATCAAAAATTTGAATAATAGTTTATGATACCCAGGCTAGGATTCAAGTTTGCAATTATTTCTTATTTATTTATTAATCTTCATCTTCTTTAATCCTCTCCCTTTATTCTTATTCCATTCTTCTTCCTCTTCTTCACTTTACCGTATCTTATTCATCCTGCCTCGGTTTCTTCTTTTCCTTTTCTTCAATGAGCGCACTGGCATACTCCTATCACGAATTCACCTTTTGGAAGGTGTAGGGCGCACTACGATCTTGATGTCACAAATTTTACTCCCTCCTAATTTTATCTGAAATGAGTCCTTTCCAAAAATCGCTTAATATTTTCTTGATGTATTCAAGGTAAATAACAGCGTAAAGAAAATGTTTATGTAACGGAAATATTATAGCAACCGTAATAAATAATAAATACATGGAATCCATACGCACGCCCCGATGTATATAATAAAACGCATGGTCGTGCCCTGAGCCTTTAGCAGTATATATTGATGTTTAGTAGGCCAATCAATGTCGCCATTGACTTTATGTTATTTGTCAAGTGTATTGATTGATGAAACAACACTGTTGAAATATAGATCTAATATAGTTATTTGTTTAAGGCGTCAGTACCGGATATATGCCGAAGTGATTCGGTAGTAGACATGGGGGGGGGCCCTACAGTTAAAATCAGATGCAAATTTCTACAATGTAAACAGATGTGGAAATGTTGTTGGAAGGCAGGATATTTCATTTAGGTTTGGTTCAAAAATTTGCAGTTTCATACGAAATTAACGGGTAATTTTCTCATTAGTTCAGGTAAATGGACCATTATCCTCCCAACAAGGAGGAAGTGGTAGAGAGTAGGCGCAACTAGGATGTTCCTAAGACGAGGGAAACACATGAAACCCCTTACAAAGAAAAGAAGAAAAACGAAGTTGAAGAAGGAAAATGAAAGTACAGTAGCATAGAAGAAGGAGACGATGTGTGAGAAGAAGATGAAAAACAAGAAGATCACGAAGAAGAAGAAGCAATGAAACGGCAGATGATACTACATCCTTTTTTTTCAGTGACTATATATAGCTACATTTGTTATGCATATGATAAACTATTAAAAATATATTATTACACTTGCCTCTCACTTAGTAATTAAACAAAACTTTGGTGGGTTGTAACATAACACATACCTCTTACTTTACAGTGTTAAGATATTTTTGAAGAAGGGGAAACGAAGTAAGCATAGAAGAAGGAGAAGATGTGTGAGAAAGAAGATGAAAAAAACGAAAGATCAAGAAGCAAAAAAGAAGCAAATGAAACGGGCAGATGATACCTTACATCATTTTTTTTCAGATGATGATAGAGCTACATTTTGTTCTGCATAGTACACTATTAAAAATATATATTTTACACTTTGCTCTCACTCAGTTTAAAAACGTTGGGTGTTAACAATCACACAACCTCCTTACTTTACAGTGTTGTTAAAGATATTTTAATTGCAGGAAAGAGGGTATTTGCGAACGCCCCGGGGGGAAGGACGCCTGATGTTCGATACTAGAGTTGGGTTTTTGGAGGTTGCCGAGTCTGTGGAGCTCCAGGACAAGAAAATCCCTAAATCGGCATTAATATTGCCTGAGGATTTCTCCAAAAACCGCTGATGAATTCCTTCAATTTTTACCCTATACGGTAAGAAGACATAATTTTAATCAATTTCTCTGCGACTTTTAGTTCGTAGAAGAAATTTGGAGGAGGAAGCAGAAAAATGCATTTGGAAATTAAAAAAAAAAAATTTCGCGCCATTTCAAAAATTCTCTAGACTGCTAGAATGTTATTTATTCAAAGTTAGTCTCATTCTCATGTATTGGGGTCCTACCACGCCCAATATAGTTCCACGAGGTCCAAGCACGAACGTATACAAACGAACAAGAGAATACTGCGCCTCATGAACACAAACGTATAACCCGAAGTATTGAAAGGACCTGGCTCATGTGGAACCACATTTTGATCAAATTTCCATGTCAAATTTCCTTTTCAAGACCGACTTGTCATTGTTGATCGTATGTTTCTGTGAAGGCTTAACGTAAGGATTCGTTTTTGTGTTGTGACTTGTGCAGGCAAACCGTTTTTTCCTACATAATGACAGAAAAGAAACATGAGCGGTTTATTTATTCGTGAGCCTTTTAACACATGTATAGGACCTTACATTGTTTACTGGGTATTTATATAGCGTGCTTATTTTCCGTATTACATGGGATGCCAAATAAATCCGACTCCCCCCCCCCGGGGACGATGGCCTTATCAATGAGTTTGCACAAAACTGATCTGGGCGGTGATGGGGTTTTTGTACTCACGCGGAATTGAAGTGTCCATATTGGCTGTACTCAATGTTGTCAATAGAGGCGCAAGACTCCAAATTCAATTTCACCGCAGACGATGCGGTTCAAACCTCTTTCAATAATAGGCCATTGTTCTTTTTTTTACACAAAACTAATCAAAACTACTCAAATTAGATTACGGCAATACAGGACACAAACCACAAACCGATGTAGGCGCTTTGATGTACGTGGCTCGGTCATGGGTGTCCCCATTGCCTAAATATGACCTCGTCCTCGTTCGTTATTACATACAAAAAACAAAAAGCAGAATTAACCGTACCGGTGAGTTGATTCTTCATCTCCATCGGTTTGGGCATATGACAATATTTCTGACAAATATTTAAAAAATCGAAAAAATTTTTCGTCAATGGCGCCAATGGCGACCCGTTCGAAAAGTGGGATTCTTGGTTTCACGTAGGGATTCTCATGGCGGATTGGTACTTTTTTACGGAGCTAAGATGCTTTTTCCTCTTACCAACCCTTTCCAGTTAAACTTTACCCTCCGTGCGAGAAAAAATCGCGTAAAAACTTCGCATAAACAAGGTTATTTAAAAAAAAAAACTGTGTAGGGTCGCCAGGCATAATCTTACAAGAAATAAGAACAAAAATTAAAAAAGATTTAAAAGGAGTAGATGGTTTTCTAGTTTGAAGTTGCAACTTTTTTACAGAAACATGTATAAAAGAAATCTCATAAACTGATTTAAAGTAGATTTTGATACATGAGCACAAGATTCATTCGCAACCAATCACCTTGCTTTACAACTTGATCTCCGTTGCCCTGTGGTGTGACATTTGACCCTCACATAGTTAAGCTTTAATTTAATAGAGGTACAAACTCTCCTGGTCATTTCAAATAAAGGAAATAGAAAACGCGCCAATTGGCGCCACGCAAATAATGTAAAAACGCATCCTAAGTTACGAGCTACAATTTGATGTACGTAAAACATATCCTGTATTAAAATAAAGAAAAATAGAAAAAAAACACCCAATTGGGCGCAAAATGTGTTAAAAACTGAATCTCCAAAGTTATAAGCTTGTAACTTAACGTAGGTTAACAACCTTCTGTCATTTCAAATACAGGAAAATTTAAAAAAAGGACCCAATTGGGCGCCAAAATATGTTAAAAAACGGCATCACTAAGTTACGAGCTTTTAATTTGATGTACGTAAAACTGTCCTGTCTCATTTCAAATAAAAGAAAATAGAAAACGCCCAAATTGGGCGCAAAATGTGTAAAAATGAATCCCCAAGTTATAAGTGTTAATTTAGTAGGTTACACCTTGATGTCATTTCAATAAAGGAATAGAAAAAGCGCTCAATTGGGCGCCAAATATGTTAAAAACTGAATCACTAAGTTACGAGCTTTAATTGATTGTAGGTGTAAAAACTCTCCTGTCATTTCAAAAAAGAAAATAGGAAAAAATAACCAATTGGGCGCAAAATGTGTTTAAAACTGAATCCAAGTTATAAGCTTTAATTTAAAGAGACATGAGGAGATTTCCAGAAAGAAGCGCCCCAATTTTTGTCGAACCCGAGTTTTTTGCATACATTTTGGAATGCTTACCAATGTATTAGATCACACCTGAAATGAATAAGCCGAATACGCCGTCTTTATGTAGTAAGATGATGATTTAGTACTTTCTGTCGTGCACGACAAAGTCAAAGCACGGTGTTCTATGTGGACGATTACGATATCAGGCAAGTTCAAAACAAGGTTTGCGGTTTTCTTTTATACTTGTTTGTTCAATAAGCCTTCGAAGCGTTCTCGGTAGGTGGTCTACGACCGATTCCGTGAAATTTGTGAGAAATTTCGTCATGTGAGTGCAAAAAAGTCGTATCTGCATATTTGTCATTTAGCATGAAACGCTGTTTTGTGTCCACATTTCTTTTCTTTTCTATTGTTTATTAATGTTTTCTTTCTTTCATTAAAATGTTTCTAGTTTGATTTGAGACTGGTACCATAGCTTAAAGTTTGTGTTTTTACCTATATTTACAAAATCAATCAAGAACTCAATTTAACCCAAAATGTCAGTTGCAAAAATAAAGAAAATAGAAAAACACCCAATTGGGCGCAAAATGTGTTAAAACTGAATCCCCAAGTTATAAGCTTTAATTTAATGTAGGTTACACCAGTCCTTCCTGTCATTTCAAATAAAGATGTTACCTACTTCATCTTAAATAATATCCACACATATATGGTAAAAGCTTCAATCATTACGTAGTGTAACTCTACGTGGCCTGATCATTTTCTTACTTATAACTCTCCTATTCGTTACTCACCCTTTATCTATCCCTGCAACGTTTCAACCAACTCCCTATTTCTCAGCCAGTACTAAAATCAAAAAAATGCTTTTTAAGACCATTTGAAACCTGCAAAGATTTTATTCTTTGTCTGAAATTGCATCGCAATACACACCCAACGCTAGAACTCCAAAATTAATAGTAGGACGTAGTTCATTTTCATAAAGAAAAACATTTAATGAAATGACCTTCAGACAGGGATCCTATATGCTTCAGATAGAAATAGACTCATTCGCAATTTTGAGGGCAGTGATACCCGACAAAAAGTTTACAGGTAATTGTTTTCACGTGCTTTCTGGTCATTT
>JAMKCH010057962.1:0-25457 GCA_023653785.1 Ophioderma brevispina | reverse complement strand
CATAATCGTAGCCCTTACGGAACTCAACGGCATGCCATAATGAGGGTTAACTTTTGACCAAGACACACACACAGATACACAGACACACAGACACCAGACATACGACCAGAGTAATCCCGATGTGCCTTCTGCCATTCTTGGCAGACGACACAAAAACTTGCTTTTGAATTAAGCATTCCCCTTAACATATCACAAAAACTAATACACATGTCACTAACAACAGGCACAGTACCTCATCAACTTAAAATTGCCAGAGTCATTCCTATTCATAAAAAAGATAGCAAAGATAAATTTACTAACTATAGGCCAATTTCTGTTCTACCTGGATTTTTAATTTTAGAGCATCTTGTTTTTAACATATTCATTTCATTTATTGCCAAACACAACATACTTTTTGAAACCCAATTTGGATATCGTCCCAAACAGTCTACAAGTATGGCAATCACACAGCTTGTGCACAAAATTACTCAGGCCTTCCAATAATAATCAACAACGCTGGCATATTTTTGGACCTTTTCCAAGCATTGACACTATAAATCTGATTTCCTCTTAGCTAAAATGCATCACTATGGCTTCCAGAAAAAAAAAAAAAGGGTTAAATTTGTTGTCTTGGATTGGTTCAAAAAATACCTCACAAACAGAATGCAGTTTGGATTACAATAGTCCACAAATCTTCAACTAACTAATTGCACTGGAATGCCACAAGGCTCTATTTTAGGACCTTGGGTTTTAATTATTCTGTTACTGATATTCCAAATTCTGCTCATTAATTGTCTTTTATATTAATATCAGATGATACTAGTGCTTTACATCACATCGTGATATTAACACTATAATACATAATGAATAATGGTATAAGTAAAATAAACACCTGGTTCAAGACAATAAACTTTCCACTCAACTAAAAAAAAAAACTATATGCTTTTTGGCACTCAAAAAAACCAAATTAAATAACTCTTTTGAATATCTCCATCTGATAACACCAAATAAATCAAGTTAATGCTTTTCAATTTTTAGGAACACTATCGACAAATCTACCTGGAAAACTCACATTGATGCAATTTGTGAAGAAATGTTCAAGCAGTATTGTAATTTTATATAAAGTAAGCACTTTCTACCTGAACCTGCACTTCTTAGTCTCTATAACAACACTGTTCTCTCACATCTCACATATGGTATCACTGCAGGGGCACGTGATTCAACCTGAATGGAAAACATGCACAGACTGCAAAAGCGTGCACTGATAGCAGTGAGCAACAGTGATTACAGAAGATGCCCTCTAATCCTTTGTTTGTTAAATATAACCAACTAAAAATAATGGAATTGTGTAAACATCATATTGGAACATTCATGTACAAATACAGCAACCACCGTTGCCTCCACATTTACAGCCACATGTTTGTAACAAAATGCTAAAAATCACATATTCTACAAGACATTCAACAGATTTTTCACATACCTAATATTAAACTTGGAATTTATGGTAAATATCTTAGTCTTACATTGGGGTTAAACACTGGAATAACATTCCATCAAATGTTAAAAACTCAAAAAATACGCATCGTTTAAATTTAATTATAAAAAGTCACTATTTCTAACTACAAATTAATAGAACAGAGTCTGGGACTTGAAGCCGGCCTTTAGTCGTGCTTACTTTCCAGTACTCTTCCACTTCATTATATTTCTGTAGTACAAAATATTATATATCAATTGTATGAATATGTTTATACCGATGTATGATTGTGGATAAATAAATATGTTTGATGTTGTTATGATGGGAGTGTTGGGCTAACCATGGGAACTCCACTTCCATATCACACATACGTATAAAGACAGAAACATTGCCAAAGTACTGTGGCAGGCACTGCACATCGATTTCTACTCACTGGATTTGCTCTCCGCTGGAATTGCGCATGCTCGAAAGTAAGGGAATCCCGATGACATCATTGTCTGCAATCGACTGGGAATTTTTCATCAAGATTTTGAGACTCATATTTTGGATGAATATATCACGTAAAATCTGGCATTTTTATGGTTAATATGATGCATACTCGACCGATTCAACATGTATGTACATGCAGAGTATTTTACTTACTGAAGAGATTTTTACTGAATTTGCCTAATTTGTTGCAATTTGCCCCTGGCGTCTCGTAAATTATAGTGGTGCCTCCTAGGGCTAAAACGCAATTTCGTCAAAATCCACACATACGCTGGTTCCCTGTGTCCTTCAGCTTCGCTCACATAGCAGTATCATTTGCATGGTGATAAAACAAGGAAAACAACTTTGATGGAGTTTTAGTAAAACCTCAATGCGACTTGATCATCCAGAGACATGATTACAGAAGATCTATAAATTGTGTGGAACACATAGAGCTCTCCAGGTACTGTATTTTCCTTCCAGGTATAGATATAGTCAGGATTCCATGACCGATATTGTTATTTTACCATTAAGTTGTTGAATTGAGTGTTTTAAGTGTAAATCTATGGTCATCTTTTTTACGAAACTAGTAGATTCTATGGCAATTTTGGGCTGCTCACAATGAATTATGACAAGTATTTTGATGTTAAATTAATTTTTGATATGGTTCCATGGATTTTAAAATTTTGCATGCAAAGTCAAGGGGAATTTTGGCAATTTTAAACGTGACTTAAAAAGCAATGTTCTTCCTATTTTGTCAAAACTCACACACAGTGCTTTTTTTATTCTTAAATTATTGGCAACGGAAAAACAATAATATTGTGTTGGAATGCAGAGGGCTTCAATTTACAAAAATGGTATTGTAGGTGCAAAGTGGTCGATGCAATTTCATATGTGGCAGTGTGAATATACTGCGCTTCCCCCCCCCCATAGCATAGCCATTGCATGGTGATAAACAATGAAAACAACTTTGATGGATTTCTTGTAAACCTCAATGCAGACGACTTGATCATCCAGAGACATTGATTACAGAAGATCTATAAATTGTGTGGAACACATAGAGCTCTCCAGGTACTGTATTTTCCTTCCAGGTATAGATATAGTCAGGATTCCATGACCGATATTGTTATTTTACCATTAAGTTGTTGAATTGAGTGTTTTAAGTGTAAATCTATGGTCATCTTTTTTACGAAACTAGTAGATTCTATGGCAATTTTGGGCTGCTCACAATGAATTATGACAAGTATTTTGATGTTAAATTAATTTTTGATATGGTTCCATGGATTTTAAAATTTTGCATGCAAAGTCAAGGGGAATTTTGGCAATTTTAAACGTGACTTAAAAAGCAATGTTCTTCCTATTTTGTCAAAAACTCACACACAGTGCTTTTTTTATTCTTAAATTATTGGCAACGGAAAAACAATAATATTGTGTTGGAATGCAGAGGGCTTCAATTTACAAAAATGGTATTGTAGGTGCAAAGTGGTCGATGCAATTTCATATGTGGCAGTGTGAATATACTGCGCTTCCCCCCCCCCATAGCATAGCCATTGCATGGTGATAAACAATGAAAACAACTTTGATGGATTTTCTTGTAAACCTCAATGCAGACTTTGACCATCCAGAGACATTGATTCCAGAAGATCTATAAATTGTGTGTGAACACATAGAGCTCTCCAGGTACTGTATTTTCCTTCCAGGTAGAGATAGAGTCAAGGATTCAATGACCTATAATTAGAGACTAAAAGATGACATTTTTGTTTTGGCCATCTTAATGGTGTAATAATGGATGGGCAATCCAATATTTTAAGTGGTGGTGCCGGCGCAGCCGGTACCCACCACGAATAAAACTATTGGATGCCCATCCCATTATGACACCATCTAAGATGGCCAAAGACAAAAAAATCTCTCTTTTATTCCATTCTTATTATAATTTTAAAAAAAGAAAAAACCTAAAAAATTTAAATTTGTCAAAAATATCTAATATCATTCCTTTTTTTATTCATTAAATATTGCACACCTCTCTTAAAAACAAATGTTTCAATCCAAGGAACCAAAGTCCTCCGCGCTGTGTCGGTCACGCTGCGTAAATTGCATTCGCGTACCCCAACGCTAAATGCACACGCAGTTGCGCGTGTCATAATTTCGACTACCGCGTATCTGCACCTATCCCACGATTACCCAGTTTTGGATGGGCGGAGCTTTGACTAATCCAATCAATCTTGTTAACATGATAAACCACGACCACTGAATAGAATTTGATTTTCCATTTAACTTGTTGTAATTGAGTGGTTAATTGAGTGTATCTATGGTCATCTTTTTTACGAAACTAAGAGTAGCACTGATTTGAAAATCTACTTGGTACTCATAGGTTTGGAAACTGAGTAGAAAATAACCTTTCCCTAGAGGTTCCAAATTGGAAGGCTAGCTTTTGAAGGCTGAGAGTAGCACTGACATAAAAACAAATTCCTGCTTGAGGCAGAACTTCAATGGTCTAATCGGATTTTTCTGCATCCGCATCTCTCATGTTAAATATTATTTTGAAAGCCTTTTTAACCCTTGGACACTACCTGCATGGCCAGTTCTGTATATGTGTAACACATACGTCAGTGGCTTAGAGATGGCCCTTTCCAAATGTTTGCAGGTGATTTGGAAGCCATCTACACAAACACCAACAAAGCCTAGGCTATTAAGTGCCATTGTTCGTGCGTTAATTCTGCATTGCCCCGTAAATAAGATATTTTAACTTTTTGAAGCGAAATTGCAAAATAGTATTTTGAACGGCGACTCTAGTCCGTTTGTGGTGTTCAAAGGATTAAGTTTGGTGTATTTGAATTAATCTATTTTGAAAAATGGAAAGGTCAAAAACAATTCTAATTCAGATAAGGTCCAAAGTCAGAATAGTCATAAGCAATCAAACATACTTTTTAGCCTATAATCTAGGCTATTGTCATCACGGAGCAAATTACGTAGGAAACCCAATGTTCTCTCCTAAACAGTCTCTCTTGTCTTGTCCAATTCTTTGAAACTCGCGGTAGGCAAGTAATGACATTTCTTTGAAAGTTATTCGTGGGATTTTGAAAATTCTGAGCAGATGTTGCGTTTTTGGGCATTTGTTCCCCTTTTGTGTTTTTGGCATGAATTGTGTTGGTATGCAAAGATTATGCTAAATTGTCTGTTGTCCTACAATGTATCCAGCCACATGCTGTGTTAAAGTTGAAAGCCATGCATTAGAATGCTGGCCTAGAGAGGCAAGCATTTCCAGCCTAGTCTGATAACCATTTGGCCTTAAATCTACTAGATGATAGTTATGTTATCAACTCAATTAGCACTCTCCATTGTTGGTTTGTCCTTAGAATTTGACAATCAGGAGCTAGCTCTATAGTGAATATACATTTTGGTTTTCCCTTGACCATACTTTGGTTTCATTCAACTTTTATGCTTTCAATTATCCAGTGGTGTATATGTTTCGGGTTGTCATTTGCATCTTCTTAGGACTCTATAGTTGTGGGAGATATTTGATGAACATACTTTTGTCAGAATACCTTTTCATCAACAAACATCACAGAAACCATATTGGTTGGTGATGAACATTATATAACAAAATTGAATCTCTGGTATATGGTATTTGTCACAAAAATTATGATCAGGCCCTTAGCCTTTTTCGGCTCCGAAGGGGTAGTTTGTTATGTTTTCCCCACCAATATCTTCCCCAGTGGCTAAGTTCATGTGCCCCTGGTACCATGTGTACTTCTACCACACATTCCCAGTTGCTCCTGAGATAGTGCTAAGTTATGCAAGTCTCATTCACCCAGCAATTGTTCATGCATATGGTTCAACCCAAGAGCACTATAGTAACAGTAATATGCCTGATCTTTAACCTTGCACACTGTGTTAATTGAAACAGCCCAAATTCAACCAATCAATCAACCACTCAATCATAAGTGGCCTTAGAATTGCCACAGAGTGTATTTAGTACATCCCACAATGCATAAGTTTTTTTTATACATTTCACCTCTAATCTCATGTGATCCCGGCACATGTGATCCCACACAACAAACCATCCCATTTCTCACAAACATAAAACTTGGCCTTTTAAACCAATTCCTGCACACAAAGCACTCGTACTTTATAAATTTTAATCATGAAGGTTTTGTGCTCTTTAAAATTATTTCACTGCCCTAAATTACTGACATGGTTAGTACAGAAATTATAGGCACATTGCAATGTATTATGGGATTAGTTCAAAACATCCTTCTACTATGAGCCAAGGTTCAATGCAACCATTGGTTATTTCTGGGCACTTGCATCATGATTACATCTAACTTTGTAGCTTGTCACATATTACTGAATTGAAAATGTTTTGCTTTTTCAATATTTTTATGGGATTCTTAAAAGTGTTAAACCCTAGTCTGGTATAAGGGGGGTCTATAAAAATTAGCCAATTTGATGTGTCAATGGTTGAAATCGGTTGTGTTATTAGTCGCGTTACATTGATGTGTATTTAGTTTATTTGTATTAAAGTTGACCATTCTACACTACTTGTTATAAACACCACGAGTCATATGTTGACAGTTGTCAAAACACCGGTGATTGTCTTGGACAGACCTGTAAATACCACCACAGTATCAATTAGAAAGGTTGGACATGGACTTCAGGAAATAATTTAGTTCAGTGATATTAGGGCACCATTTGCAGAGTGATTACTACACAATATTATAATGTAGTCTTAGACATTGAACAATAAAATGTTATTGAAAGTGAAAACGATAGGCAAAGTAAAGGAACAAATAAGAGGGAATGAAGAAGTTAGGAGTTCATTAGAATCCCCGAGAAAAGGTTACTTCCAAAAATTTCGTGGGATTTCTGATGAGGCCGTTTGATGTTATAACAAACGTTTATTATAGCGGAGGGCCCCAGAGGCCACTGGTTATAATTTCTGTCCTTTTACGGACAGACAGAAAATACAAAATGGACTAAACGTCCAGAGTAGATCGAATTGCCATGTATGATTAGGAACATGCAGATGATGTAAAAATCCCAACTCCTTTGCGGTAAAGTCAAGGGAGATCGAGACTTTGGATCACGAAAAGCCAATGTGTTGAATGTGTTGCGTTCATGCGATTATGACTTTAAAATAGCATGTTGCTTATATAAATTATGGTGAAGAACAAAAAAAAGCTAACCTTTTTAAGTTAGCTTGGAAAAAGACTAGTGAAAAACAAAAGATTTGTTGGCCTAATAGAGAATTTTAAGAATGGTGAAAACAATTGTCCTATTAGCATGGAAATTATATTAGTTAATTATTACTGAAGTATGTATGATGGAATATTCAAAGAGGTACAGATCTTTGATGTTTTTAGTTAGGTTTTAAAACCCAAGTTGTCCTGACATGTTACTCTTGAAGTGTTAACAGAATTAAAAGATAACAATAAAGATTTGGAAAGGAAATAAACCAAAGATTTAATGAATAGGACATCAGCATCAAAGTACTTTATGGAATCAATCACAATTTTAGAGGAATTTTATTTATTGAGAGCTGTTATTAACACGATCAAAGTATTGTGTGCAGGTTTATTATTTTCCCGTTCGTAGCATGCATGTTTGAAAAAATCAAGTCGGCTATGTTATGAACTGCAAATGCTTACCTCAATGCTACTTACATGAAATAATCTGTCTCAATCAAGTCAAAATGTAGATATTGTATGCCACTCACACCTAAGAAACCAGAAATTTTAAATAATAAAGGCAGGGCCACTGTAAATCAATGGATTAAATTAACGTGTTGAAGTTGTTGCGGTTTCATGGGATTATGACTTTCAATTTATACCAAAAAAGTGTAAACTATTAAGTAAGCTTGGAAAAAGACTAACTGAATAACAATAACTTGTTGGGCTAATAAAAGAGAATGTTAGGGTAAATTAAAGCAATGGAGAAGGATGTGAAAAACAATTGGCATCATCAACATGCGACTAGTAATTTTATGAAGTAGGTAGATAGTAAAATCAAAGCGGTATAGAGCATTGAATCATGCATACCCTATGTTTAAGTGTTCAGGTTATCCCAAATAAACAAGCCTTAATTCAAAGGCCGACTCAGAGATTTTGAAAGCTAACTTTTTTTTGTGGTGTATTTAAGTTAGAAGCTAAATCATTGGGGCAGAATTGGCATTTTTAAGGGCTATTCTTGTTTGGAATATGCTGCAGGGTATTTTAACATTTCCAAACATGTGACAAAATGAAGAAATGGATTCCTTGGATTTTATTCTGTTCACTTTGGGGGACATTTTGTTTTATATTGGAAAATGTATGAGTGTAAGGTTGGTATGAATGTATGGTCTGTTGTGTTGCTGGTGTCTGTCTGCAACTTTGAACATGTGTGTGTGCATATGCTGTCTTGTAAAATAAAAATTAATGCATAAGAATTGAAAACCCAATTTGAAAACAAATCTATTTTATGAATGCGATTTTTTTTTAACCAGTCATAAACAAAATGTATTATGTGCCATTTTCTATAAAATAATATATAAAGGTTACTTTAAAGGATGTTGTTTTGTCTTTTTGGGGGAAAAGGCATCCTATTATAGGCTACCGAATCATTGATGCCTCTGGTCAAAGGCCAAAAATTAATAAAATTATACATTTAATTTTTTAAATTAAAGACAATGAACTTGTTAGTTGGAATTTGGATAGTAGCTTTAGTTTGAATAGAAAATGCTTGGGTATGTGATGATTTTTAGGGTCATAGGGCATCAAATCACATTGAGAAAAAGATCCATTCAATCTTCTTCTTCTTGCATTGAGGCGGTCACTAACCATGTGTTGATGTTGGTGGAGCCAGAGTTCACTCTTGATTGGTTGGGGTCTATACCCACCAGTGGATGAAAGGTAGGGCACACATGAGAAGTGAATCCGTGTCTGTGCATCGGTGCATATGCTGTCGAAATGACCGACTCCTGTGCGAATCCTGTTCAAGGTGACCCATTCCTTACATGGAAGATTGCTACCAGGTGGGAGTTCTGTCATAGGTGTGATAGTGAATTGGTCTGTTCTTGGAGTATCTAGCCAGGCAGTGTTCCATGTCTGTAAGATGTTGAATGGGGAGCTGGAGAGTTTAGCAGCGTGTCGACAGAAAGGTCGACAAGAGCGCAGTTTCTGTCTGCCGAGCTGGTGTGATTCTTTGACAGCATTATGCAGCAGGTGCTTGTTGTCCAACAGAGCCTTATTCACCAGTTTATATGTGTGATGTTCTCTTCAAAGCACTGGAGGTGCAATGCCTGAAAGCACTGGTAGGAACTCAGATGGAGTGGGACGAAGGCAGCCAGTAATGGATCTCATGGTCTTGTTGATTACTCTGTCCAGCTTCTTTGTGTGAGAGCTATTGCCCCATGCAGGGCGGTGGTGCGTAGAGTGGATGGGTAGCACATGAAGATCCAGCAAGGCGGCACAGGAGGTTATTCCGCGAAGATACCTTTGCACATACTGACTCGAGATGCTGTCCATCAAATATTTCAAGTTTTCCAATAAGTATGATGGATTTCTATGAAAATTGGATATTACTTTAGCTTTAATAGTGATGGGGAGACCATCTGTTTTAGGGCATTGTCAAAAAGTAATTTGAAGTCATAAGCATGCAGTCAAATAACATATCGGCTGATAAGACAGCCATTTAAAAAATCTTGTATGCTGGGCTAAGCCGTATGGTCACGGTAGTGATCAATTTTGGGGAAGGTTATGAAATGAAGGTGGGTTCAAAGGACATTTCAGGTTATTAGCGATCAAATTACTAAGAATGTATAATTTGATCACCAAAGTAATTCACGTATGTATGAATCCTCTTGTGATATTTTGTCCTCAATACAAGGTACTGGTACAGTGATTCTTTATTAAATAGAGTGCCTCGGAAATCTCACTGAAACATTTGAGAAAGGCGTCATATTAGACTAATGGAAGGTGTTTTCATATATTGTGTTACTTATACTACTGTACGGGGATTTAACCAGAAACCTTCAGCAGTAAAATCTGTCCCATTTTGTAACAAGTTGCATAGTGTATATTAGGTGTCTTGGAATGCGTCATTGAATTGTTTTTAACTTAGGATGTGTTTTTTGCAGTTCTCCATTCTTGGTATTTGTCTGGTTAATGGGTATCAACTTTAAGGTATCCACCCAACAGTTGTGTACTACCAGCAAATTTTTCATTAAACAGAATAGCGTGACTGTACCAAATGTAGTGCACTTCTTGCAATGTACTATGTGCATTCCCCTGATCTGGGGACAGTCATGCTTGAACTATAACTGTTTAATATGGGGATCGATGTAACATTCGCAAGGTCAGAGCCCCTTGCCAATGTATTGGCATTGTGGACAGTGTGAACATGTGTCATAAACATAACAACATCTCTGTAGACTTTCAAGCCCCACGATCTCCATTACATCTAAGAGGGGAAAAATTCAGCTCTTCATACTGGCCTAAAAAACTTAAAAGTAATGCTGATATCCCCACCCATGAGAGCACCTAAATTTAATTTACCAACTTCTATACTAGGAAACCTAATGCTATTCCAACTTTTGGAATCCGTATAAAAGAAGGGTTTTTTCATAGGTGTGTCCAAATGCTGATAACATTATTGCTTCATTTGATTTTCCTAATTATTCCTCCTTGGACAAATGTTTTGAACTTGATTGTCCTTGATCATAGACCTAACTACTTTAATGTCAATATAAGAAGGGTCTAGCTGATGATCTTGTTTTTCAAGCTAAATTTGATGATCATAGCATAAATGTGTCATCAACATCGAGCTATTTATCCAGATTGGTCTACGGTTTTGGAAAGGCTGCTGCAGACTGCTTTAAGTCGGCGTGATCATCGCCAGATTAGGTTACCTGATATCTTCATATTTTCACTGCTGAATTGCAGTCACTTAAAGTTTGGCCTTATAATTAGCTGAAATTTGTCCAATGAGAGTCATTTCATCATATGTACGGATTCACTATCTAGTCTATGCGTTGAAAGGCAGAGAATGTCGGCATCCCTATATTGCTGAGCTGTTGAAGTATTCTTCAATTTATCTCATGAAAAATCTGTTTTTTAGCTTGGATTCCGATTCACATTGGTATTCAAGGCATGCAATGAAAAGGTTGATGTATTGGCGAAGAAGCCCTTAATATGAATATAACAAACATTGAGATCCCCTTACAAGATTTTAATGCTTCAGGTTAATAGCTACATCAGAATAGTAGTGAGTAAAAGTATAAACTTTATTTGATTCAGGTAACTCAAATCAGTTATAAAAACTGGGTCTGCCCCTTAGAACCCTGATAACACTATATATTCCAGTTGAAAAAATAATAAACTGTATAGATTAAGTACAAACAAGGAATTTAATGTGATACTGTTGGAAACAGATTAATTAGAGCAGCCAAAATAAAATTTCAATCAAGGTTCCTAATACATAAACATACATAAAAAGATACCGTCATTATCATCTCATGGCAACTGCAATCAATAAAACAAAGCCTAAAACAGATTCAATCAAAAAAAACTAATCTTAGATTTAACAAAGGTTAACATTCATATCTGAAAAATTTCCTGCGACATGGTGTGACAGATTATTCCACATTGAATCACCTCTGTATTGGAATGTCTGTTTTGCCAGGTATTATACTCCAATATCATACCTGGATTTTTAGTAATGAGTTTCATCTCAAACGGCCTACTACAATGTCTGTGGATGAAAACTGTCAAATCATCCGCGATAAACTCCAAATTCTCAGGGCCAAATATGTTCCCGTCCAAGCTTTAAAGGGCAAAAGACACCTGCCATGGATACCCCATCTAATCCCAAACGGAAAATGAGGAAGCGTGATCGTCTCTACTTGTCTTGCAAGAAAAGTCTAACTCATCATCCAAGGGCATACTTCAGACAATAAGAAACATCCTAGCTAATACCTCGAACGTCCCCACCTAAATACATCATTAGGTGATTGGAGGAAGCTTGACGGAGAAGACCGAAAACATCTGGTCATATGTTAAATCAATGCGAACTAGAGAACCTAGTGATTCCGCACTACGTACTCAAACCAAACTATGTACAATCGACGAGATTCATGATAAGCCCAGCACTAAACAACCCTTGGATCTGTCTTCAATCCCTCCAAACGCATATACATATACCCAAACAAGGGCACTCTCCGCTCCCACATTACTCATCTGCTAATCCATCAAGAAGGTGTCCTAAACCACTGCAACGCCTCAATAATCCATCAAAGGCCAACGACCCCGATGAGATTCCCCCCCCAGGATTACTCCATCTGTTGCTGTTGAAGCTCGCTCCTGCCCTGCCTTTCCTTTATCAGCAAATCTTCAACACAGGAGAAGACCCCCGGCCCAGTGGAGACAAGCCTTGTAACAGCTTATTTAGAAAGGTGCAAAATCAGATCCTGCTACCTATCCGCCCAATCCCCTGAACCTGCCTATGCTGTACAATGCTGGAGCATATTAAGTGGTGACCGCCAATGTAGCAAACAATCTTGCCAGCATAACATCCTCCTTGACTCGCAGCATGGCTTCAGAGAACGCCTTTCAAGTTTACACACCACCCTCAGGCTTTTGACTTCCATCCATGCCTGGGCCCCCACACTTGAACATCGTGGACAGACCGACGTGATCTTGTTAGATTTCTCTAAGGCGTTCGATAAGGTTTCCCATCGCTCTTTTATCCGCCAAGTTGGATTTTTACGGGATTAGGTCAACACTATCCGCTGGCATCAACAGCTTTCCTCTCTTCTCGCCAACAGCAGGTCCTGTTAATGGCAGACACTCCCACGGGAATGTACCATCAGGCGTACCACAGGGATTGGTTTTGGGCCCAGCACTATTCTTATTGTATATCAATGACATAACAGACACATCCACTCTCAATCCGCTTATTTTCTGACGACAGCATCATCTATAGTTAAATAAAAACCCAAGAAGATCACCAAATTCCTGGCAAAAAGACCTTCAGACCGCTGGCTAAGTGGCTGAGGATGGGCTGATGGAATCACATCAAAACATGCATAAGCAGTCCTTCAAATTACACGCAAAAGTGCCCGAGTCCCTCTTCCAATACACCATCCTTGGCCAGCAGCTTTGCTATTGTTGATCAGCACAATTATCTTGGCATACTCCATTTGCAAGTGATTCCGCTGGAACACTCTTGTCAACAACAATCATCACAAAATCTAACGCACCTTGGGCCTCCTGCGCGGAACATTAACTCCTTGTTCAAACGCAGAGAAGTACCCTATGAGCCCTCGTTCGTCTCTTGCCTCGAATATGCATCAGAGACTGGAACCCACCCAAAAAAAACAACAACTTAGTGGACAAGCTCGAGCAAGTTCAGAGAGCAGGAGCACGATTGGTGTTTGCTGATTATCGCTGGACGACCAGTGTTTCATAATATCATTCAACAACTTGGATGGGAGTCTCTCATGAAGCCGCCTTCTGGCACACCAAGTAAATGTTTCTTCAATTCACCAACAACTTGTCATATCCAGTGCCCACATGTGTTGTTCCAGCTACATAACATGTCAAATAAATGATCATCAACTTAAGTACCAATCCCAACACAACTACAGATTTCTACAAGTTTGCCTACTACCCATGGTCCATACGTGTTTTGGAATAACCTTCCAGCTCAAGTGGTCACTATTTCTACTGCCTCGGCCTTTAGAGAAGCAGCCCTACAAGCCATCAAGCTACTGCTTCCTCCTTCTGGCAGCAATTGTGTAAACCATTCCTGCCTCCTGTAAATAGTGCACATTTTGTTCTTTTTTGACTGGTTTGTTGAGATTTGCTTCCAAGTTTTTTTGGTCTCTGCTCGACTTTTTTTTACTTGCACCTTGTGGCTGGGAACCCATTTTTCGCACTTAATCCTAGTTTAGCTCAACGAGCTGCAACTAAGGATCAACATACCAGTACCAAGTCCAAGTACCAATTAGGTATGAACGAGTGTATTCTAGGATTGCTATGAGTATTTTGGGTGTGAATATTGAATTAAAGTAACTGGTGATGATAAGTAAGAAGGAGCATCATTTTGAAGACATTTCACAAGGGAGAAGAATATGTTTTGCTCCAATCGGTCACTTAATTTATCCCAGCCCAAGGTTGCTCATCATATCCCCACATAGGTGTAAACGAAGTCAGCAGAAAGTAGCACACAGGCAAGTTTGTTTTGAAGTAAATTGAAGAGAATTGCTAAGTTCAAAAATGCAGTTTTGACAACGGACTGCAGTAATCATAAAGTGTGGAAAAATCAGGATTGGCAAGCAGATTACGAGTAGCGGAGGGGAGATAAAACTTAACTCTACTAATAACACCAATGCGTTTAGAAATAATGGCGGAGATATAATCAATATGATTTACAATTTAAGTTTGGATCGGAAAATGACACCCAAGTACTTAAATTGTCTACTCTATTCAATAGTGTCATTACAAAGTAAGATGAAAAGTTTTTTGAAAATATGCTCAAACCAATTTTTTGTACCAAACATCAATTTACTTCTTGGTTTTTCTAATATTAAAGGTAAGCTTGTTTTGGCTTTCAACCATGGGCAATATTCAGCAAGTTATCATTCTATCAATTTGGAGAGAATTTGAGTCGGATGAGCTAAACAATAGAGTTGTAGCATCAGCGTACATACACATTTTGGCAATTCATCAATCGGAAGAGAGTTGAACATAAAATAATACAAAGGACCCAAGATTGATCCTTGTGGTATGCCAATGTGATATTTCTAAAATCAGACATGAGTGGAATTAATTTACAGCTTTGATTTCTACCACATAGATAAGATTTGAACCACTCACGAGTAGTACCAATTGACAGACCATAGTGTTTGAGTTTTTGTGAAGGAGAAGGTTGTGGTTTACTGTGTCAAATGCCTTTTTAAGATCAAGGAATAAGGCAACAGTTTTACTTTAATCCCTACCCTGATTCATATTATTTCATATGTAGTCCGAACATCAGTGAGAGTGGTGGTAGTAGAATGCTTTTGTCTAAAAACCATATTGGCAATGAATTTAAATGTTATTTTCGTTCAAAAAATGGTCAAGCTGGATTGTGACAGCAACGTTCAATAATTTTAATTAAATGGTGGCAAATGCTTGTGGGAATTCATTTCCTAATAATAACATGCATGCTTTTCACAACTGTTTGGAGCTGCTGGAAGTTCAGGTTTGATTGGACGTAGGGACGAGAGATGTATCAGCGCGATGTAAAATTGGTCATCTTATTGACCTATAATTATTTAGCTTAGAGGTGAGCCGTCCTTCGGTTTATTTCTTGTGATGGCTCTTTCTGTGCAAACATGTACTACTTTAGTGCGTTGATTATGCACTATTCGAGAAATATTATAGCGCCCCAGATTTGAAACATTTCAGATATTGGGGGCCCCCTTCAGGGATATTTCCTGAAGGAGGCTGATCTGATCTTTTTAATAAATATTGTTTAATTAACAACTTTTTCAAAAAATGTAAAAAATCGAAATTTTGAAATAAAAAAGTGTATGTTTTTTATAAAAGTTTTTGAATTTCAAAGGTTAGATGTTTTTACCTTAAGACAACGTAATGACCAAATTGTGTTGAGGTGGTTGTTAAATCTATACTACTCACTCCTCACTCATTCAAAGCCCACATTGAGATATATATGTGAGACTAATCTGTCGCCGTCGGCATCTCTCCGTCCGTCCATCCCTCTGACTCCGACTTGACTGCCAGGACCAACCCGATTAGATGATACTTGCAGGGAGTGGCAATGGGCAATGTAATATTTCATACTTTTTTTTTACTCTTATTCCCCAGAAAATGTGGTGCGACTCGTTACTTGTATAAGGAAATATTTTTGTGTGCAGTTTTTCGAGAATTTGCCACTGGCCGACACTTTTTTTAATTTATTTTCGATCTTGGTCAAAATTGTTTACAGGAAATGTTCATTAAACTTACAAATTGACCATACCTAATAATCACCCCGCCACAACCGATAGTGCATTCAATTATTATATCTGTTTTTTAAAGTTTCTTACGAATTAAACCTTTTTCCACATGCACCCCATTTTCTGCAGCTCTTTTTGCCATAAGCTCTTAATTCCTGTGGGTTAACACCATTATTCATGTCCCAATTTTCTCTTCCCTACCGCAGTCTCTTTTTGTCGCTCATTTCTCCGGTTATTTCAGTCCCGGTGCTTAAATTGCAGTGCAAATTTTCGTACCTTAGAGAGCCTATTTCCCCGAAGCATGATCGCATCATTCAGATTTGAGTTTTAATCCATGCCCAATGTTTACTATGAAGTTATAAGAAGGCCGAATATGATCAAAACAATCTCCAAACTACAAATACCACCCCGTACACATTGAAACCAATGCCAAATGTCAGGTCAAAGCAAATGCCATGGAATGCGTCCTTATATTTCAGAGAGGTTGAAGTTGATATCGGGGCAATTTTTATTGTTGCGATTCGCAAAAATACAAGCCTCACAAAAATTTTTATTACGTCTACAGTACCAAATTTTCCACTCTTATCTCCAGGAACACCGTGCAAAGTCTCTTATGAACATTGCTTAACTTTACTGCCTTTTAAAACAGGTTACTGCTCTAAACTAAAAACGTGAACTTTTAATGGATCCCACTCTCAAATGACAAACTTGTATGTGGGTAGTGCCCAAAATTCCTGCCTGCATGAAAGAAACACATCCTTTTTACAATATGAAAGTATGTGATATATGCGGCAATAGGTATGCAAATGATCTAATTAAATTGCATAATTGCTGTATCTCTGAAACGGTACTGTCGGATATGCAAAAATCCTTCGCTACATGAACTCCTACTATTCCCATAGGGTAAATTGCAATTATGAAAATATGTGAATTGTACTGCGGTGGTATGTATGCAAAATGAGCTAATTAAATAATGCATAATGCTGTATCTCTGAAACGTACGTCGATATACAAAATTCCTTTGCTACTTGAGACTACGATGCCATAGGGGTAGGGGGTGGGTGTTGGGAGGGGGTTGGGTGTTGCGGATATTGGGTGAGGGGGTGGGGTTGTTGCAGGGTGTTGGAGGGGGGTTGGGTTGTTGGGTGGAAGGGGGTTGGGTGTTTGAAGGTGTTGGGGAGGGGGTGGGGGTGTTGGACTTGTGTGGGGATTGTTGTGTTGGCAGGGTGTTGGGGAGATGGTGGGGGGTTTTCAATGGTTGTTGTGAAGGGGCATTGCATTGTTGGGGGAGGGGTTTTGCGGTGTGTTGGGGAGGGTGTATGGTGTTGCGGGGTGTGGGAGGGGGATGTCATAGGTGTTGCTGGTGTGTGAGGGGAGGGCGTGTTGGGGGCGTAGAGGCGTGTTACTGGATATTTTGGTGGGGTTGGGTGGGGGTGCGGGATTGGTGTGTTGAGGGATGTAATGAGGGTGGGGTGGGCAGGGAGGTGGGGAGTTTTTGGGCTGTTGGGGGAGGGGTGGGTGTTGCGGGGTATTGGGGAGGGGGTGGGTTGCGGGTGGTTGCATTTATCTCATGTTAGTGATCACGACATTCGGTGGGGACATCTTTTACGCATTGTTTAGTATAGCGAGTTGAATTTTTGTCTTTGAACAGTCCTGAAAATTTAATCACATACAAATTCAATTGATTAATTCAAAACACTGCAAAATCAAGTTGTGGCTGCTTGCCATAGTTAAATTATCTTAAACAACTTCTGTTCCAGCCTTTTTTAAGACAAGTTACTGCATTTTCCATTTCCAATTAACTTTGCAACCCATGAATGCATGCATGCGTTTGCATGTTTATAGTGATATGCATGATGTGCACCTCTGTGGTGTGCTGTAGAGTTTCAAGTGGAGCAACCCTGTCCTGTCACTTGCAGTGGTGGTGGCACCGATTCTTTTTCTAGGGGAGTGACAATTGGGGGGAGGGGGGAGATTCGGGGGGGAAGGGGCGGAGGAAGAAGTGATTTTTTGGCGGTTAGGCAAAATATCCCAAAATTTGGAGGATTTAAACCAATTTTGGCCTTAAATGGATGCTTTTTGCCAAAAATGGTATGATTTTGACCCCTAATCACTTGATTTTGAAAAAAAATTCTTCTGGCCAGGGGAGGGGGCAAACTGGAGGAAAGAAAAAATTGGCCCTGTTTTGATTTTCTGTTAGATGGAATCATCTTAATGATCTCATTACATAATGTGGCATATTAGCTTATATTCACTTCATTGTGTGATCTAATAAACATGGTAGCAGTTCAAATATGCCAAAAAACTTGTATTGAAAAAATTGGGCGCCTATTTTCAACGGAAAGTCCTTGTGTCTCTTTAATGCGCTTTTTGTCCAAGATTTTAAATGTGATTTTTGCCATAGTTTCTCATCAACAAATGTTTCACATTACTGGTTGTATACAATACGTTGTGGGTGTCTCTACTGACTGATTTCTGTTTTGTTTTGAAAAGGGGTAGTATATTAAAAAGAGTCATGAGTTTCACCCCAACCCCAAAGGAGGTCTAAATTTTAAGCCCAAAAAAATCATTGATTTTAAGGGTTAAATGGGGTGATTTTTTACACACACAAAAAAAAAAACATGAAAGGGGGGGGTGTTTCATTCCTACACATGAGCATTAGTGCCCGTAAGTTTGGCGAGTGATGGGACCAGGGGCGAAGTTGATAAGTGGCGGGCGATGTGAGTGACTTTTCCAAAAATTAAAATTGATAGTGGCACATTTTATTTCAGGTGGTACTTTCAAAAATTATCTATTTGAAACTTCCATATGTAATGTAAAACCAGGTTCGTGTGATATTTACCATGATAAGGAGACATCTCAACTCAGGGTGATTATTATACTGCATTCTTAAAGGGGCATTTCGTGTTCCACAACCTCCTCCCCTGACTTACCTAAAAAAATCATCTGAACCGTTAAAGGCACTATCAGTTCTTTGCTAAATCAGAAAATCAAAAAAAAAATCAGCTTTTTGCATGTCTAGTATAAGTATTCTAACATCTGGACTGCAAATGATAAGATCAGAAGCAACCTAATAAAGACACTTACTATACAACACATACAATGGGTAATTATTATACTGCATTCTTAAAGGGGCGTTTCGTGATCCACAACCTCCTCCCCTGACTTACCTAAAAAAATCATCTGAACCGTTAAAGGCACTATCAGTTCTTTGCTAAATCAGAAAATCAAAAAAAAAAATCAGCTTTTTGCATGTCTAGTATAAGTATTCTAACATCTGGCCTGCAAATGATAAGATCAGACACAACCTAATAAAGACACTTAAGGTCGCTAATTGCCTCGTCCCCAGAAGCCCCAGATTTTACCGGAAGTGGTTAACATTTTGGTATCAGAAGAAAGCTACTATTTTTCTCATTTACCCTGTGAAATCTTAGAGCCAAAGGATGTTTGGTTTGGAAGTTATGAGCGAAAATGTGCCCCATTTTGGTCGACCAATATTAATTTTACACAGTACTCTATGGGCTTACAAAATCACGCTTTTAGCTCTCGCATCAAAACGAATTGAAATATCGGCGCGAAAGTTTACAGATGGGGTTTTGGATTGAAGACCAATCTATCAAGATGAAAACTAATATCCTTAAATCGGGCCATCCCCCTTTAACACGTAATTGAATGGAGATTCAGATCTTTGAACACTGCTACTTCCCTTTCTGTCAATTTTACAGTTGGAAAAGATCATATATGAAAATTCTACAGACTTATCTTCACTTTTAAGATACTTCTGCAAATTTCAAATATTTTAACTCTTTCAGGTGGATCACTGTAGTGTCTTTAACATTAGTAATCCATATATGTGTACCTAATCTTACGTGCAAATTTGTCCGTATCTGTAAGTAATTCGCAATTTTGTGTTTTACGGACAGAAAGTACAGCATAGTGGCCAATGAGACTGCGGGAAACAAGCATTTGGCTCATTACCGCAGTGTCAACATCAACTAAATGTTGTGAATAAGCTTTTTTCAAGGATATCTAGCGAACAATGAATAAAGCAGAAGGTGCTAAAATATAACGAAATGAATCTTTAAACACTTGAGATTGTTTACACAATTTCATTAGTGCCTAGCCGTGTGATGAGACAATATCACATGGTACAGTGTGTACGCATCCACGTGATACAAAGACACGCTGCTCAGCCCCAATCGAAGTCGCATAGTAACAATGGACTGGTCGATTTAAAAGCTGGGGTAGTTCATGATCATTGAATAAAATCTTCCATAATTTTAGTAAAATGTAACTAGCTTCTTATTTTGAATGAAGGTGATAAAGGTAGCCTCTGCCGTGTATATATCATGTCATATCACATGGGCGACAGCACTATTTTTAAGTAGAACAAGGTGCAGAACAACAAATCAGTGGCTCTTGAAATGCTTCTTCTGGCAAATGTGTCGCCTGAAGAACCATTTTGAGCCACTCCCGAAAAACTTGACATACATGTAATAAGTATGTTTGATGGGAATTTCTGACAAATGGCAGCTATTGCTCTTACGACCTTCTTGCAATCACTTGACGATATGTTTTGTATTTTTTAAGGGCTCATACCTTTGAATAAAAAAATATTTTTCTTTTAACACTTTGCAGGCAGATATAAGATCCAGAGAATACATACGCCAAAATGTACCTGAAGTAGCAGCCGAAACAAAAGGAAGACAGAAATCTCAGTCCTTGTCATCAATATTTGCCAGTATTACATCAGGGAGCTTATTAGTCAAAGGCATTTGTTTGCTGGTACTTTATGCTATTGGTGTTGCACTTTTTAATTTATTCAGTCATTTTAATAAATAATGAAGTTGTAATTTCAGGGAAAATGTATTTTTTAATATAATGAAAATATATATTTTATTCATAGAACTTTTTTAAAACTTTATGCAATAATGTAGCAATAATTTTTAGACCAAAAATCTTTGTAAATTGTACAGCTGATGAATTTTGATTCATGAACTTTTTTTCCATGTGCACGATATAAACACTTGAACCTTATAAAGTAAAATGTAAAATGTGTATCAAAACAGATTGACATATTTATTTTCCATGGTCACAAGATTTCTTGGGACCATGTGTATTGGTCAGGTATCAAGTATTGACTACGGTATCTATTTATACAAAAAAAAATTGGCATGACGGTATGGGAGGACCATCGAGCTTGAATAAATTAGAGCGCCGACTGTTGGCAGGGTTATTGCCAGTTTGTTTACAAACTAACCTAAACCTCATGCTCTGAAATAAAGGAAAATAGAAAACGTCACCAAAGTGACTATTATTTTTAGAAAAATGTACTTATTTGTTCACAGGAAATCGTGGTTATGTAAATAATATATATTTTTATTACAATTTCAATAAACAATCCTCATATTACCATGTTTTTCATTGAAATGAATGAAGCGGACAACAAGCCTAAATCAAATAAATTCATTCAGGAAAGTGTTGCCAATTTTGGTGCCCATGAAGCCAGTTTTTGGGCACCAAAATAGAGAACACTTTCCTGAATGAATTTGCTGAATTCAGTGATTTTTTGTTTTGTGGTCAATACTTCAGTTATGTAACGAAACAACAAGGTCTGAAACACGCTAAAACTTACAGAATTGTTTAGTTAATCTTATCAAGCCCGCCAAATCATACGTGGACTCTCAGTTTTTCTTGTTACTTGACACTTCGGAAGGGGATTTTAGTGTACGATTGCTGGTAATGTGTTAGCAAACGGCAACGTTGAAATTTAAGATGGCGATATCTCATGACCTGGCAGCAGAAGACAGTGTCAGCGTAAAGGCTGTCGATCAAAAATTCCACCTTTGCGACAATTTCGACATAACACCGTCGCCTATTTTTTGTTCCGATGATATTCCGCTACCTTTCTGTAAGGTTAGTTTCATGTAAAATGGTAGTTTACCTCACTGATACCCAGTGGTCACAACGCCGGCTTTCATAAAATCAGATCGTGATGCGGACGATGTAATTGTGACGTCATGGCTCGCTGAGTCGGCTTCATTTTCTCGCTGAGCAGGGCACTCTACTCTAATTTATTCAAGCTCGTTGGGGAGGACAGTCTGCCGTGTGTTGTCAGGGTTTCAGAGTGCCCCAAAAGGTCAAAGGTCATTTAGAGATCAATTTGCTTAGAAATGCCCTATGAACACCAAATTAGGTCAAAAGGACCACTGACCTGAGCAGAGAACAAATCTGAGGTCAAAGGTTACACACGTAGGTCAAAGGTCATACACAGTGGAAATGCACTAGTTTCTTAATTTCTATTGCATAGTATAATCTGGCGTCAGAGGCGTATTGGCAAGTTCTATTTGCTCTGTATCTGCATTTGGGCAGAACATGGTACCCACTTGAGATGTGAAATTCTGCTTTATTCCCTCACAAACTCTATGCATTCCACAATTTTGAAAAATCAATCACCCACAAATCTCATTGTTAAGAATGTGTGTCTTTCTGTCATCTTCTGGATCCGAAAATGAGCCAATTTCCTATTTTTCAACATGAATATTGAATTGCATATTGGGGTCCAAGTTTATAGACGTCCTTTCAATATGACGTCAGCCACCAGACATGTTGGTGGCCAGAATGCATACATTCAGGGCCTAGACTACAATACATTAAGCTGTCAATCGATCCATGTTAAGCGAGTGCACAGGATCATTGATGAGGTGAATTTAATTTGTATACTGGAATGCGTCTATCTTGTCCACCAACATGGCTGGCTATTGAAATATGGTCTTGTGTCAATTTTAATTAATGTAATCAGAATGGTACATAAAACGGGGTTACTTTGAACAGGCGCGGTGACATTTGAACACTTTGGAAATAGTTCATACTGTTTCGTCGCCATTTTTCCATTGCTTATCTTAATGACAATTTTATTTTTTTTTCTTGGTGAAATAACATGAAATGGCTACTGTAAATCAATTTTTACAGGGTGTGACTCCTGTCTCTAGGTGTTCCTGTACCTTTTTACAAGCCCTAAACGGTTTGCCAAAATGATTTGTTTCCATATGGTAAAATCTTAATGGCTACCATAGTAACACTGGTCCAATCAAATAAATTTTACATGTTTGGATTAAAGCATGCAATAGTTAACAATCAGCAGTAGGGGAGTAAATCACTATGAGCTAGTAAAATCTCAATTCCGTGGCCTAGTCCAGTAGCCTTCATTCACATGTATTTAGTTAAGAAAATACCCCCCCTGGTTTTGGGTATGATATATAATACCCAGATCCACACACAGTCAGTTCATGTCAATGTAGTCAAGTATCCCCACTGAACTGGTGGTCCTTGGGATGAGTGTATTGTAACTCATATTGAATTTCTCCTTTTCTTTCCTTTTTTGGCTACAATGACAACAAGGATGGATGGGGTGACTTTGACACATAAATTTCCTACAACGACTGGATAACCAGTCTTCACTTTCCATTGCAGTGAAGTTTTTTTTTTTTGTGTCCGCCTGAACTAATGTCATGGAGGCCCATAACTAGTTACCAAATTTTGTGTGTCCGTTAATGTCCGTATGTCCGCCGTAATGACTCGGTTAACCCTTTTTAAAAAGGCTTCTGCAGGCTAAACGCTATCCCCGATTTACTTCAAACTTGATGATGATAGGTGAGGTGCCGCAATATTATGGTAATCTTTTGCTTCATTATATTTGCATCTTCATGAATTTTAATAGCCTTATTTGCATATATTTTTTCGACATTGTCGTTCACCTTTTTTGAATGCTCTGCTGGCTACACCCTAATCCCGATTTACTTTCACACACTTGGTTAGGAGGGTGATAGAGCGAGGTGCCAGAATTGTGTAGCTTTTGGCTGCAATAAATTTGCATATTCAGAATAATTAATTAGCTTATTGCATCTTTTTTCAGACATTTCGGTTAACCTTTTTGAATGCTGGCTGCTGGCTAAACCCTAACCCGATTTACCTACTTCACACTTGGTAGGGTGATAGGCGCGGTGCCAGAATATTATGTGTAGCTTTTGGTGCAATTATTTGCATATTCATGAATATTAATTATCTTATTTGCATATTTTTCGACATTACTTCGTTTAACCTTTTTGGAAATGCTTTGCTGGCTAAACCCTAACTCCCGATTTACTTCACACTTGGTAGGGTGTAGAGCGAGGTGCCAGAATATTTACTGTGTAGTTTTTGGCTGCGTTATTTGCATATTCCATGACTATTATTAGCTTATATTGGCCAGTCAAAATTGATAACCCTTTCCCTGCAAGGATTGGTGTGCAAGTTATCTGGTGTTCCGACGGCGTATAATGATGTAAACTTGTGTGCAAGAAGCGGTTTAAAGAGTTCTCGACCGTATTAGATGTTCGGGCAATATTTCTGACAAATTACATATGCAAATGAGCTAATAATATGCAAAAATCAGCGTATCGCTATATTTTTGAACGGGATAGAAATTAAATATGCAAAATCAGCTTAATCGCTAATATTTTTTGAAACGGTACCATCGGATATCAAAATTCTCTTACCTGCACGAAAACCCATTATGGTGCGCATCTTTTGCCATTTGAAAGTTTCCTGATACATGCGGCTAGATATGGCAATATGAGCTAATTAAAATATGCGTAATTGCTGATCGCTAAAATGTACATTGGATCTCGAAATTCCTTTTCTACATGTCCAACTACTATACCATACTCTTGTGTGTGAAATCCGTATTGAGGGGGAAGGGTGGGGGGGTGTGGGGAGGGGCAGAGTGGGGGTGTGGGGGGAGGGGAAGGGTGGGGGAGGGGGAAGGTGGGGTGTGGGGTGAGGGGGAAGGGTGGGGGTGGATGAGGTGAGGTTTGGGTGTTGGGGAGGAGGCAGGGGGAGTTTTTTTGGGGAGGAGTCCTTTTGTGTTGTTTTTTGTGTAGGGGGCATGGTGTGTGGTGTTCGTTTGCTGATTGGGGTGGTTAGTGGCGAGGGGGTGCGTCTTGGAGGGGTGGGGTGCGTCGGAGTGGGGTGGTGTTCCTCCTGCGTGGGGTTGGGGGAAGGGTGGCATCGGGGAAGGGGGGGTGGCGTCGGCGAGGGGCGGGGTGACCTCATGTGAACCTTGTGTGCCCTTTGTGACGTTGTGTGACCTATTGTGACTTATAGTGTTGAACCTTTTGTGACTTCGTGTGACCTTAGTGACTTCTTGTGACCTTGGTGACTTCATGTTACCTTGTGGACCCCATGTTGACCTTGGTGGACCTTGTGTGCCTTTGTGACTGTGACCTGCCTGACTTGTGACCTTGGTGACTTCTTGTGACCTTTGTGACGGGGCCTGTGACCTTGGTGACCTCATGTGACTTTTGAATGTACCTCAGTGACCCTTGGGGACCTCTGTCACCTGTGGCCCTTCACAAATCGGTGTGCCTGTGTAGGGTAGGGTGGATGCGAAGGGTAGGGGTGGCGTCGTGGGCAGGGTGTGCGTCGGGGAAGGGTGGGTTGCCCTCGTGACTTTTTTGACCCATGTGACCTTGTGGACTTCGCTCAGTGCATTTGTTCTCTTTCTAATCATCATTTGCCAAACTT
>JAMKCH010057961.1:0-18339 GCA_023653785.1 Ophioderma brevispina | reverse complement strand
TTCCACTTTTTTGTCCTTATATTTAGATCTCATTTTAGCAAAGAGCAGTTCTAATTTCATTGAACAAAACGTTTATTTCCTCTGCTCTCTCAAAAGAGGAAGGAGCTGGGGACCCAGGTCAAGCATTATCGTTTACCCCTCACTACCATGAATACATAAAAGGTTTGACACTTTTGGTAGTTCGTATGGACCCTCTAACTCAAAGCTAGGTATGTAGTACTCTCAAATTGGGGTATCACTTTTTCAATGGGGGCCAATTTAAGTCACGCACGGGGTAATTTTTTTTTAAATGCTCAATTCATGTTGGAATGTATGCCATCTTGTCCTTCAGCATAAGGATTCCAAAAATGTATAAGCAATTGTACCATCTATGACCATTGCTTCTAGGGTAAAAATTGGTAAAATGGTAAAAAATAGTAAATTTCACAATTTGTACATGGGTCAAATTCAGAAGTGCCCCAATTTTTGGTAGAAATGTGAAAGAATTTGTTCATCTCGCTTAATGTGTAAAGTACTGAATAGTTTTTGTACCGTCAGCAATGTCATATTTACCCATGTTCTTGGGAACAATACGGTCTAGGGCAACATAACCGAATTGGTGTTGACCTCTTTTGACGTCCTTTATTCATTTGATATTATTTAGTTATTATTTATTACAATTTAGAGGACCGATACCTCAGAGGTATACCCCAGTGGTTAAGCACTCTACTAGGGATAGCCCTCGAAACTCCCCTATAGGGGTATCCCTCGACATATCGCCGTAAGTAATCATTTAAGACAACTATCAAGTGATTGCTAAATCAACAATTGAAAAATACATCAAAAATCAGATTTTTGCAGGTATGTAACAGAAATATCCTAAACATTCCCTCCAAATGATAAGACCATAAGCAACCTAATAAGGACAGAATCGGAGATTTAGTCATTTTGTCCGAACGGACATTACTCCAACACTTAAATGAATGGAGAATCGGTGGTTGGTCTGGGGTGTTGAACCTGCCGTTTTTCTTCCTTTCTGTCATTCTCAGCTGGAAAAGGTAACTATATAACCTACAGACTTATCCTTCACTTTGAAGCTATCTGCAAATTTCAAATATTTTTTCAATCACTGATATTGTCTTTAACATATAAAACTATACACATTTTAGGAGTCCCTTACCTCAGGCAATAAGTTTGCAAGTATTTTTGAAATATAACAGTTTAACGCTTTAATGTTGACCCCCCTGTACAAACTTGAGATTGGACCTTTTTTACCAGTTTTGCCATTTTACCCCCTACTCCAAAACCAATGGTCGTAGGTGGTAATCAATATATTACATTTTGGGATTCCTCATTACTAGACGACAATATGGCATACATTTCAACATGATTGGAACTTTTAAAAATTTGACCCCTGTGTAAACTTAAATTGGCCCTATTGAAAAAGTGATAACCCACACTTTGAGAGGTACTACCTACCTAGCATTGATGTAGATGGTCCATACTAACTAGGCAACGGTGGGGGGGGGTGGGGTTGGGTTTAAACCTTTTCTGTAGTTGGGGGGGGGGGGGGTAAACGAACTTCCTTAAATAAGGCCGTCCTATGTCTAATATTTCTGCTCCTGCTCTACTATAGGGGAGGGCATATTTTATCTGATACAATCTAATAGATCTAATAAAACAGTGTCTCATATGTTTTAGCTTGGGAATATTATCATGAATAGCCCATTTCAGAAATGTTAGGATGAAAGTTAAAAGTCTTGATTTTCGGCCCCTCTATGGTTTTGCGTCTGAGGTTTCGCATGTAGTTTTCAATGATATCTAAAAAACATGTCTGATTTTTTGAAGATAGTTAGAAAAAAGTCAGAGTTTTCAAAAACCACTCTCTGCAAAGGGCTTAAGTTTCGATGAAAATAGAATGAAATTTGGATTTCAGAGATATTATGGTTAGGAAAAAGTATGGATTTCCGGTCCTTCTATAGGTGACGTTATGGGTGTTTCCGTAAATTAGGGGCCAACTTGTGACATGTTGAGAGAAAAAAGGACAACAACACTTTAAGGATGATCTCAATAATTCTTGAATAAATATTTGATAATGACATTCCTCGTTAAATAACTATCAAATTAGTCAAAAGTACTTTACAAAACTTAAAATATTGCAATAAAACTGCATTCCGGTTCCCGCGTGTAAATGGACACCAACCAATTTTCTGATTTTTTTAAAGATAATTTCACTACTATGTCTATTGTATAGCTTTTTATATTAGCTTTGTGGTTTTTGAGGGGCACAAATAAGATTAATAGTACAAACGGTCATGCCTGCATATAAAACAATGTTTTTCCAGGCACAAGTGTATCGGGACACCGTTTGGTGTCCGTTTACACGGGGAAACCCACAGATAACCACAGAATATTCAAAATGAAAAAGGTTTTTTAGATACACTGTCTTTAAAAAACTTTGCATGTATAGCATGAATTACATATGACGCAATTGCAATGAACTTTAGCATGTCAACTTACATTCAGTTCTCAGAACAAACATTGGTTCCCATAGTAAAAGGGAAAAAGCGGGGACACCAAATTTTGGGGTTGTTGACACGGCGAAATCTGTGACTGGCATTGATTATACCATGATCGGCTAATTACCCAAACAGTCATATTTATTAGATTATGAAAGCTTTATGTGTTTGCTTTATAATAAATCAGAACAATATACCATATATTTCAAGGTTTTGATGCACATTTACAAAAGTAACAACTTTTTAGGCTTTTTTAGGTCATTGTCCAGGCTTGGTGTCCCATTTTACACGGGACATGACACCTTTAATTGATACATAACATTACAAGGTAAGGAAGTTCAATGTTTCATATTAAAATCTGAAATTTAGATGCAAATGATTTGTAATTTAAAATGAATTTATAAGTTTGAATTACATATCTTCATTGTTAAATTTAAATAAACAAAAGGTCACATAGTAAACGGGACACCAAAGTCTATGGCCCACCCTGATTTTGGACCACCCAAATAGTTCGATGGTAATATGTCTAAAAAATCCGGATTTCCAAGTTAGGATGAATTAGAAAAAAGTCAGGATTTCCCAACCCCTCCTATAGGTGAACACGCACTTTTGATAACAACATGTCTGAAAATCTGGAGTTTCCGAGGTAGGATAGTTTTAAAAAAGAGCCCGGATTTCCTAAACCCCTCTATAGGGGGGGTGTGCACATATATTCGGAATAGCTCAATATGGTATTGTATGGTACTTTTCCAAAAAGCCCGCTGTTGAAGTTGCCTTTTCTAAGCTGGCCCTCGCCTTCGGAATGAGTTTGCCTACCAACCATCCGTGGTTCTTGATAGTACATCTGCCTGTTAAATATCTTCTTTGTAAAGAAGGGACCGCCGTGCAGGTAACGCTGTAATAGCCGTTACACTAAAGCATAGTGACCAGTGGTTGTGTATTATATAAACACATGCGGTATAGGCCTATATTGGAATATATATTTGCCTCATGATTTGGCTTTTGAGATATGATGAGTTCATAGCTCAACAGCAGTTCAAAAAGCCCAAATAATGAGACAAATATGATATCCAAAATAGGACTATACACTATCATGTGTTTATATAATGCACACCAACATATCACTATGCTGTAGTGTAAACGGCTATTACAGAGTGTACCGGCCGGTCCCTTCTTACCATTACATGTCACATCTTTTTTCCGAGCTCTTAGTGTTTTCTTGCCTTTTTCCCATTTGTCTGAGAGCGCAGTTCATACGACACAACCAAAACGCTGCTTAAAATTGCGCTGCTCATTCTTAAGTTGCTTAAATTTTCAGCAACCTTGCCTAAAACTCGACGAAGTTGTTTTAACAAGCACGCTACCAGCGCTGCTTACCAACGCAGTGGGATAAGCTTTAAGCAATGCGTGCGTAAGACGTTCGGCGCATGATCAGTGCCTCAGATAGTCTGCGCGGCGCGGTAAAAAGTTTCATTTTTCAACCACATGGGGACGATTCACGAGGCAGGCTGGAAGAGTGGGGTTTCAAAACCTGATTGAAACGTTTAGAGGTAAGTTATAATATATTATATCAGTAAAAAGTAAATAAATACATCAAGTAGTATTTTGTCGCGCAACATTTTATTGCGTACTCCGCAGTCTGGCCATGGAATGATAAGAGTTTATTAGCACCGGCCGCGGCCATGCCGGCACGGCGGCAGTCATGACTCATGGCATGGCCTTCACAAGGCTTGAAATAAGCTGGGGCTGGGGGAAATTTACTCCTGCTAAAAGGCAAAATGCCCCTAGTTCTGAAACAAAAAACTGTATATATTATGGATAGACCAGGGGCAGAGTAGTTAAAATGTTTAAAACCAAAAAATGCTCCTGGATCTGAAATCAATGGACATGCATCATTCAAAATAATTGTCAAGACAAGTATGATCATGTCCTCATGATTCCAATCATGTGCATGTGTGTAAGCTTTAGGTCCCTAATGCATTCATCTTTCTGACCTACTTCATACTCACGCAATTTCCTACTTACCCCATAAACTCCACCTATTTCTACTCCCACGTCTACGCTCTCTCCCAGATCTTATCCCCCTTCTTCCCCAGTATCAACCCTCGATTTTCTTAGCACCACTACTTTAAATTACGTCTTTTTCCCCTCTCAAATCCGCCTAACGCTAACCTCGAACAGCCCCCCTCCACACCAACCGGCCACTCACTTTGTCACCTCTTCCCTTCAACTATCTTTTACACTTCCTACATCTCCCTACTTTCTTTGTACCCCCCTCTCCACTTCCGATGACATGCTATCAATTCGACCTTCCTTCTATCTTGTCCTCCCTTTTCTTATAACCAGGTATCCTACATAGGGGCTAATTTACCGTGACTATTGCCATTTCGTATGATTGTACTGCTGACTAGTTTCGCCGAGTCAAATTGGAATTCGAGTTGTCATCAGACATACATCTGGCCCTTTTATACTGATAATACATGAATAAAGGCCTGAGCTCCTTGACTGAAGCTTCATTCCAAGTAGCCCGATTCATCTTGCTTCTTCACGTGGTGGACGACTTTTGTTTGGTCCTTCTTTTATCATTTTTCACTTGGATTTTATCATTTTCACTATAGGCCGCCCTGTCGGGCAAGATGCCTCCTACTTTTGGTTGAAGGTATGTGGGGATGTATGTTTAGGCCTATGACTGTAACCTCACCGGCTTCATTAGACAAGAGAAATTACATGCACACCCACTGAGTTTTTCCTCAAAATGTGTTGAAAAGTACAACATTTTACATGCACAGGGAGTGAAAATTCGGCATGCAACAGGCAAAGTTGTGCATGTAAAACCCTCTTAATCGAGACCGTGTTTAGCCTAAATGTACATGTTACTTGTTTGTAATTTTGTAGGTGAATCATTATTAATTAGAGAATCAGGTATGATTTTGGAACCCGGTACTCTCTTTACGATGAATTGACCAGGTATACCATTGTAAGTGGAAGAACGAGGCCGGAGCCGAGTTCTTCCACTCAAAAATAATGGGGTTGCCAGTTCAAATCGTTGTAAAGAAAGTCCGGTTCCCAAAATCATACTTTTCAACTACCTTAAACAGCTTTATCATTTCGTTTAAGGTAATCTTAATCAATTTTGCGATGCTATTTACTGCTTAAATACAACCTTAAAGACTGCCCCGCCCAGTGACAACAATCGAACAACCCATTGAACGCAACAATATTATCAATCGCAACAAGACGCAACACATTGGCAGGCGCGCGGGACGTAGCAAAACTCGGGTTTGACGCGAGCGCTTTCAAACCTAAATGCATCAATACGAAGCGTGTACTACCTGGGTTCAATTTAGAATTAATCAAATTGAACCCGGGCATAAGCCACTGAAATTGCTTACTTTTCACAGCTGTTTAATGATGGATAATATTTTGAATCATTTTAAATTTTGTTTTTCACTTTTTGAATTTAAATGCAATTTTGTACCGGTTAAAACACTACGGCAGGTAAGGCCAAGAAAAAAAAACAGTTTGTCCTCAGAAGACCACACGCATTAGGTTTAAAATTGCTTTTGTCACACATTTTTTTTTAGGTTTTTACTCACTTTTAATTTTGTTTGTATAAAATTTTCTGAAAAACAAAAATGAAAATTTGGGCCAAAAATGCATTTAAAAACCAAGAAAGAAAAAACGCATTTTCGCATTAGCATTTTGCTAAAACGAAAAAAAACTTTTGCCAATTGCATTTTTCACATTTCTTCTGAGACACATAACTTTTTTTTTTTTTTTTTTTTTGCCTAATAAGCTCCTTCTTATTAACATTGCACGTGTCGCGAAGTACAGGTCGTGCAAACAAATTAAAGATAAACCTGATCTGCCGGGAAACGCGAAAGTTGATAAAGATCCCTTTTCTGAATTTTTATTCAATATTTTCCGAAATTAATGTGTCGGTTGATACTCTTCCATCTTTGTAACAAATCTCGTCATCGTAGCATACATTAAAAGGAATGTCTAGAGAGGTTAATACTCGTCGGTTTTTCCCGATTTTTTGAGGTTTGTTAATTTTATCTTCCATTTTTTTCAGGTGTGACCAGGGGAGGGGGCAAGAAAATCCCAAATTTCAGACGTCGCCATGGGTGTAACACGTTTAAAAGCAAAATATTGACGAAAAATTCTTCATTTTTTATTGTGGTCAAGGAATATTTCTATTCCAAACCGTGGAGATGAAGAATCAACTCCCGGGAAGGGTTATTCTGATTTTTTGTATTATAACGAACGAGGACGCGGTCGTTTGTGGGGCATGGGAACATCATGACCGCCAAATCAAAGAACCCAAATTGGTTGTGGTTTGCACTCCGTATTCGGTAAACTTTCGTTTTGACATTTTTGGGGAGTTGCCTATAATGAATGAGCTGGGCCGCCACCGCCGTGTGGGACCTCAAAACTCGCACATGCGAACTTAATAGACAGGGGCTTATGTAAACTTGAATTAACTGTCAATGTTTCATCTTCCTTAAGGTTAATCCGTGATTTATGTCACGAGACGATCATTTACCGTTTTTTTTTCAGGTTTGGTCCATTTTTTGGACAAATTGAAACCATGTACATGTGTCACCAAAATTTAGGCGTGCGAGTAATCACACTTCTCTGCATCATTTTAGGCATGAAGTAGTTGCGATGGTCATATCTAGGCTAGAGCCAAAGAGTCCTCCGCGTTGCGGATTTTCCGGAAAATCATGATTATGGTGAAAACGGAAAAAGTTGTGAAAAAAAATATATAAAAAATGACCTGGAAAAAGTTGAAACGCAAAGAATACTGATCTGAAAAAGTGAATTTAAATTAATTCTAAAATCTCTTGCAAACTTGAATAAAATAAAGTAAATGTATTAGTAGGATCATTACCATACAATGTGCTATGATCAAATCCTATAAATATCCTAACGCACTCCCATTGATGCCATGATGTTACCAATTAACCGACACAGTCTTGCAAATCGCAACACCATATAACCCGACCATCAATTTAAACACAACAATGCCAGCATTTTTCTCCATCAGGTATCCCAACCATCCTTTGGGCATAAATTAAAAAAGCTACGGGGGCTATTTCGCGATTTAAATCAAATGATTAAAAAATAAAATAATGATTTAAATCAGTTTTTAGTTTTTAAAATTTGCAGTTGTTTAAAATTATACGTCTGTCCTGTACCGCCCCTCTCAGTTTTCCTCCTAAACGGGGTCCAAATTGCTAAAAATCAGGCTATTCCAGTTTGTAAGCTTATAAAACACTAAGACGTGATCGAAATTTGTCGTGTCACATAACTACCGCGATGCAGTTTACCTCACACCAGTTGCCACTATTAGTGTCATTAATACCTGTTTTGTGAGTGGAGTACAAGTTTTTCGACCACTCCACGCGGTGCTTGCTATTTTTTTTATAGCAATTATAATCGGATAATATCACCTGTAATAAACGCCACCAATTTGGAAAAAGCACGCCCCCGGGGCGTCTATTACGACAATAAGTATTTCAAATTATTTTTGTCTGATTTCGGATATTACAGTTTTGACAATTAAATCCAAAATTGACCATGGATGGACCCTGGACCCACAGTTTACCAAATTCACAACCTGGTTACTACAGGAAACAAATGTATATTTTTTAGGCAGCAAAGTGGAAATACCCACATTTTTTTTATTTTCCAAACTACATTTTGTAAAATAGTTAAATCAACTTTGAAATGACAATAAATAAACAGCAAAGCATGGCTACGAATCATATGGTTTGACAAATATTACTTCATTAAGATATGATGTAAAGGTCTACATTTGTGATCGAACATGTAACTAAAATAACGATTAATAAGAATGATTTAAACAGGCCTATAGAGAATGTGTACTCAGATTGAGGTTCATTTTAAATTTAAATATAAATTTCATTCATCAGGATTGTTCAATAAAATGGGAATTTTTTTGAAAAGTTCTCAAAAATCCAAAAAAATTTGGTAGCTCTACCACAAAGAAATTGTCAAAATCTTATAAATATTTCAAATGTCAGGATGGAAATGTGTCATGAAAAGGCTGAAGGCTACTGCACTAACACAGTAAGTGTTTCTTCCAGCTTAGTGTAAAGGGTTGCATAAAAAAAATAATACAGGATTAAAGTTGATACCACAGTAATATAGGGTACCTGACTTTGTGACCGTTCTTCTCAGGGACAGTAAAGACCTACTCTTATCAAACATTCAACATTCACTCATGAAAAGCATGTGACATGCATGGATTGGGACTTTGGGTGGGATATAGGTAAGAAATAAATTCTCAAATGTTCAAGTATTATACGCATTATATTAATTGAAGTAAATAATGGAATTGACACAAAATAATGAAAATGAATTATCACATGGTCCCAAATAAAAGTCCCAACAGGAAACTAGAATCAACTTCCATTGGCCAATGAAGGTCAACTACAAGTAAAAGAATGGTAAGTGACCTGTAAGTAGATAATGTGAAAGTTTAGTACCAACAGTCAGAAAAGTGCAGGAAAAATTGTCCTCCAAAATTTAATACCGCGTACATGAAAAAGTTGCTGATGGCCGGTTTCTGGTTACCAGGGTAAACGCAAAAAGAATTTCAAACATCGGCACCATGGGTGCCGGGTGCATGAATGCTTCTAATATGTACAAAATTCAAAATCATGAATTTGCGAATGTGACATTCTCGATTGATTGATTTTCCATTCCCATGATGATTTCAATAGGGCAATTGTGTAGTACAAAACTGTAAAAAAGCTAATTTCGCGGAAACTTTATTCACGAACTGGGAAATATGCAACTATGGGAACATCATTACTGTCCATACAAAATAATTGGTGGCAATTTAATTTGTTAATTGAGCCTTTTGTGAATCAAATGCGCAAAATTAACTGTTTGACACAGGGGTGTGAGTTCCTCTTTTAGCGATTTCCTTTTTTTGAAAAAAAAATCATGAGCCAAAATTCAGCTTTTCTTGTAATTCAGACTAATACTTTGGTAATTTTTAACTGTTTCCCTCTTTGTGACGGTTTTCTCTTTTAAAATGTGGCCCTCACACCCCTAGTACAGTGGGAGTTTCTTTCTGATCAGTATTTTTAATTGAAGCAAGCCTATTCTAGGGGCTTTAAATATACGCTTATAATAGAAATGATGACAGTATCGAGATTCTTCGCTCAGTATTTTGACAGGCAGGCCTTTCTAAGTGGCTTTTAGAAAGACTGACAATTGTCAGTCTTCATCTATGATGTTAACTAATGGGTTTAATAAGTATTCTTTCTTATTTCTTCTGCCCAGGAAATTGCTAGAACAGGAAGAAAGCTTGGACTCCTAGATGCGATGTCATTAAGGAACTCATGCCCCAAATGGTATCAGATACAGTTCAGCAAGCGGCTACCAGATCTACAAGTCTGGACACTAGGATGATGACGATGATCCTGGCATGATGCGAGTGGATTGATGATAGAGCTAATGACAATGACCAACGCAGTGGATGCAGAAGATGTTGAGTTGGGAGTATAAGTGTCAATGTTATAAATCACTAACGGATTGAAAGCTTGTGTCAGCATCATAAAACAGTCATGACTATATCCAATTCGCTACAACATATTTGTCCTATCTGTCATGAGGCCTATGGGCTATTTATAAAATATATAAGAACATGTGCGAGGTTAAAATCATAGGAGAACTATTCCTGGTGCTGCCGCTAATGACGTTGATATGCGAGATGTAGAGGATAATAGGATGGTGACAATGAGCGGGATGAACCCGATGAACCTATTGATGAACCAGATGTGACAACGATGAACATATTGATGAACCAGATGAGAGTCTAACAGTGAGTCAGATGCGAGTTGAAGACCTCACATATGATTTGCGTGCATTAATCGCGTGGAAAAAAATAATACAGGATTAAAGTTGATACCAAAGTAATATAGGGTACCTGCTTGTGAACCGTTTCATTTCTCAGTGGCAGTAAAGACCTACTCTTATCAACATTCAACATTTCACTGCATAAAGCATGGTGACATTGCATGTATTGTACTTGGGGTGGGATATAGGTAAGAAATAATTATCAAACTGTTCAATATATATACGCATTATATAATTTTGAAGTAAATAATGAATTGACACAATATAATCAAACAGTTACAATTTCAGTTGGCATGATTCAAATTTTGAAAATTTCCCCAAAACCCCCAAAAAGGGAAAAAAAAACAAAAAACCCCTAAGAACAATTGCCTGGCCTAATGAAGGGCACTCAGTAAAAGAATGGTAAGTGACTTGTAAGCTAGATAATGTGAAATTTAGTACACCTGTCAGAAAGTGCAAATTGGCTCCTCCAAATTTAATACCGGTACATAAAAATTGCTGATTGGCGGTTTCTGTTACCATGGTAACCGTCAAAATATAATTTCAAACATTCCGTGCAACAGGTTTGCCTGGCTGCATGAATGCTTCTACGATGTACCAAATCTCAAAATCATGAAATTTGCTATGTGACCCATTCTCGATTTATTGAATTTTCTCCATTCCCATTATTATTTTCATAGGGCAATTTTGTATACCAAACTGTAAAACAAGCTAATTTCGCGGAAACTTATTTCACGAATTGGGAAATCATGGCCACTATGGAACACTCATTACTGTCAATACAAAAAATATATTTTGGTGGCCAATTTAATTTTTTTTAATTTGAGCCGTTTGTGAAATCAACTTGCCCGCAAAATTAACTTGTTTTACACAGGGTGTAGTTTCCTCTTTTCAGCTTGAATTTTCCTCTTTTTTGAAAAAATCATGGGCCAAATTTCAGCTTTTTCTTTTATAATTCACTAATTATTTGGTACTTTTACCCTGTTTCTCCTCTTTTTTGACTGTTTGCCTCTTTTTAATGTGGCCTCTCACACCCCTCTTTACAGTAGTGGAGTTATTTCTTCTGCTCAGTAATTTTAATTGACATCAAGCCTATTCTAATGGGCTTTAATATACGCTTTATAGAAATGAATGACAGTAATCTTGGAGTTATTCTTCTGCTCAGTAATTTGGACAGCAGGCCTTTTCTAAGTGCTTTATAGAAAGGATTCGACACATTGCTCAGTCTTCTCTATGTATTTACAGCTGGGTGTAATAATATTCTTTCTTATTTCTTTCTGCACAGATATGCTATAACATAAGAAAGCTTTGGACCCTAATGCAGATGTCATTAGGAACTCATTCCCCAAATTGGTATCAGATTACAGTTCAGCAGCGCTACCAGATCTACAAGTCTGACACTAGGAATGATGACGATGATCCTGGCAATGATGCGAGTGATCTGATGATAGAGCGAATGACATGACCAAAGCAGTGATGCAGAAGATGTTGATGTTGGGTGAGTTATACATGTTCAAATGTTATAAATCCTAAACGGATTGAAAGCTTGTTTCGCATCATAATACATCATGACCTGAGATCAAATTCAGCTACAAACATAACTTTGTCCTATCTGTCATGAGTCTATGGGCTATATAAATATATAAGAAAACCCATGGCGAGTTAAACATCATAGGAGAACTATTCCTGCTGCTGCAGCTAATGACGTTGAAATGGCGAGATGTAGAGTACTAGGAATTGTGACAATGGCGATGACAATAGCGATAACCTATTTGATGAAACCAGATGATGACAACGATTAACCTATGATGAACCAGATGATGATCTAACAGTGCGTCAGATGCAATTGAAGACCTCACAATACTTTGCTTGCATTTATATGCGTCTGACAAAAAGAGACTATCGTCATCGGCATTCATCCATGATCAAAAATGTTTCAAGACCTGATGTGTAAACACATTGCTCATACACGAAAATAATTTCTAACTTCGTGATAGTTTTACATTATTACAGCCGTGATGCTATGCATTTGTGAGCACTGACTCATGTAGCTTATTTGGGAAACTTCTTTGATGACTTGAGTTCTGAGTAACCAACAGTTCAGTACCTTGAAAAGAAAGGAGCACTTGTATTACCAACTGAGACAATTTGGGGTATTCCATAAAGGCCCAATTGAACAAGTTTGGGCGAATGGACAAGTAGACCTCCTGAACCATTTCAGCATATTCCCGCTCAAAGAACTCTTTCAAGTTGCCTTAAAAAGGTAAAAATTATTGTACGTAAAGGCGGTGTGTTTGGGTGTTTTTGTGAAATTTTCGGAACTGGCAAAAACATATGTGGTCATGTGTTTGGACAATAGAGGGAAATTTCATAACTGTTTATGATAATGCTGTATAAATTTGACTGCTAAGGAGGCACTGCACCCAACCACAATTTACTTGCTTTGTGTGCTATCTCAAAAACTTAGACACATTATGAAGAGAGAAAATAAAGCTCGTCAGCAATTGTCTAAAACTCAAAAAGTACATTAAATTTAGTAGGTCATGTATTTCTCCATGTTGTTCTCGAGTCATTTGTGAAAAAAATGTTTTGGCAGTTTTGACCAATATATCAATAACTAATGTGATCTACATAAAGTTTGTGTCTGATTTGTGGCTTTTCTAATAAACCATTGTATCCAGGATTCTCACTTCTCGATTATTTTTAAAAGGGTTAACACAAAACATGATCACATTTTGTTTGGTTGTGTAATTTAAGTGTTGTATTTTGAACTTTAAAATAGTTGAAGAGTACGTGACGCACAGATTCTGGAAAGATTTATTTAAAGTGTTCAAAACATTAAATGAAATTGTTCGGTTCTAAGCAACATAGCAACACACCTAACCATGTGTACATAAAAATCAGGACAGGGGGGGACAACTGAAATGACACCCAAAGTTTATCACCCCAAAAAACGGTTTTGATTTGACCAAAAAATGAGCTGCCGTTACCTGGAGGGGAGTAACATGTTGAGTGAATCACGTAACATGTATATTCTATCTTCATATTTGTTGTGGTGCCAGTCGACACAGGCATTATTATGTGTCGTATTTAAACACTTTATTTAGGCAGGGTAGCCCCTTCCAGTGACAGAGCATGATTTCCAAGGAGGGGCCCGCATATATACACATGTACAGAAATGAACTGATATACAGACATGTAAATAGATAAAAAAAATACTACTAAACACAGAACAAAATAAACTAAGCATGAGTATAAATGAAACTATAGACATCTAAAAGTAGTACAACTATTCTGTGTGGGTTTACAAATGTAGATGCTTTAAGCTGAGAAGACTCATTGTATTATAAGTACAGCGGATATGGAAGGAAGACCGTTCCACATTTTGGTTGCTCTCATACGGAACGTAGTTTCATGCATTTAGGTTCCAAGGTGTTTCATACAAAGATTTGTGGTTGACTTCTGGTACCCTTAAAAATGAACTGAGTGAAAAAGCGAACTGAGCGGAAAGGGTAAAACTGGGGCAAGACCTTGAAGCATTTAAAAATAAGCATTTAGATATGGTTATACAACCGATCATAAGTCTGTTCCACTGCAGTGTACACATCAAAGTCTTAACAGGAGAGAGTTTAAGGTCAGCTGATTAAAATTGTACGCCGAGCTCATCTATTTTTGGAAGAAACTTGAAGTGTGTTCATAAGATCGTTAGTACAGTTAGACCAGACAGGGCTTCAATCGTCAAAGGTGGCATGACAATTGAATTTGCGAGCATAATAAGAGTATATTTGGAAATATAATCTTAAGTCTTCTTATAAACACCACAATCGTTTAGAAATACATGGCAGACATTTATTTGATTGATATGATCACACCAAGACTATCAGAGGATCAAAAGATTACACGCAAGATATTTTAAACCATGGTCAAAACCTTGTCAAATAGTATCATACAGTGCAGAGAAACATTTGAAAATTATGAGAACATGACATTACGCAAATACCTTAAACTTGGTTCTTTGGCATTCAAAGTGGAGTTGTGATCATCAAACCATTTTAGAAAAATTTTTGTTAGTTTGATTGAAGTTACAAATCAAGAGTGTGTGGAGTGTTGAAGGTACAAAGGAGTGTTGTTATCATCAGATACCATGTACATTTACAGTTAAACTAGTTTGAAAGATTATTGACAAAAATGAAATAAAAAGAAGAGGGCCAAGTATAGAGCCTTGAGGGATTCCAATGTTGATATGTTGAAGTCAGAAAAGAGTAGAAGACATTGAATGCCTGAGTTCTGTCACTAAGGTAAGATCGAAACCATGTGTAAGTGGCAGGACCAGTAATAACATTTTGTGAAAGTTTATCAAGGAGAAGAGAAGGTTATTAAGCAGTCCAAAAGCCTTCTGAGGTCAAGGAAAAATTGCAACTGTTGCACGACCCTCACCCATAATTTTTTAAAAATCTAAAATCTGAACATCAAGCAAAGTAGTAGCTGTGGAATGATTAGCACAAAACATGATTGGTTATCCGAGAGAAGGCCATTGTCAAACAAGGTACTGAATACAATGATTGTGACAGCTCTTTCCATGATATTAGAAATAAGTGGCAGAGGAACTAGGTCGATAGTTCCCCACATCCGACTGTCACCAGTTTTAAGATATAGGGGTAACTTTGGCTTTTTCCATTATGCCGGAAAAAACGATGTAGTAAGGGACAGGTGCAAATAAAAGCAAGAGAATGCTTATATAAGGAGCAGCAAGCTTTAGAAGTTTTACACTGAAAGCCATCAAATCCTGGAGACTATTATAGACATTACACATATTTGCTTATAAACAAAAATTTGGAGAAAACATTACAGAAACGGAATAATAGATCACAAGTACGATTAAAATTATTTGTAGGTATGTTGCTGTCTGACTTATGAGCATCATCCAAAACTTATCTGCAAGAGAAGAGAAGAACCCATAGGAGGAAATGGTATTAAACTCAGTAGCCTTTTAGCAGTATCTTTAGCTATAGATGTGAAACCATCATCAGTATTAACAGAATTGGAAGATGATGTTTTGTTAGGTAACAGCTTTTTGAGAGTAGACCATATATTTTATGAGTGTTAACATGTTCAGCAATAGATAGCCAGACAGAATAGAATCTCTTTTAAAATAAGTAGATATTTGGCTTTATTGCGATTAAAAATTAGCCATAATCCAATCATGGGATCATTAGATTATGAGCTGAGCGAAAAAATAGTCACGGTCTTTGCAAACCGTCAGAAATTCATAGTGATCCATTCTGGTTGAGAGCCTTCATAAGTTTTTCCATGACTGGCGCATGAGCATCACAGGCTTCACAAAATAAATCTTCCAAATCTTCCAAGCAATATCCAACATCATTTACAAGTATATGAACTTGATCCAGTTATATTTCGTAATAGTATTTAACAAAGTCATCTCATTAAAATTCTTATATGATCTTGCTTAGTACTTTAGGGGGGGGGGATGCTTAATCTGCGTATGTATTTCCGAACAACAAAATAAGAGAATGATCACTAGGACCCAACTGTAACACCAGAGGGTAGAAGACGTCAGAATGCGTTCGCTCGAGATACAAAAGCAAGATCAATAATTGTCTACGTCTTTTCAGTAATGCGTGTATTAGTCATTAATCAGTTGAGTGAGCTGTTAATGGTTAGAAGAAATATTATATACCTTTTTAGCTGGAGACGATTTACAATTATCAGATTTAAAGTCACCTACAAAATATGACACATAAGAGACAGTCACAATTTTGAAAACCATAATCAATTTGTCAATAGTCAGCTTGTAGCATCAGATACACGATAGACAGTGCCTGATAGGAATAATTGGTTTGGTTTGGGCGCATTTGATTTCAATCCACAAAAGCTTCCAATCCTTACTGAGAAGATCACCGAATTTTTGAAATGTGAATATCATCCTAATATAACAGTCAATACCACAATGATTTTGGTATTTTCTATCAATTCACAAAAATAGTAATCATCAATTTTAAGTCATGTCATAAATATCATGGAAAGCCAAGTTTCAGTTAAACAGAGACCTCAACATTGTTGCTGTGAAAGAAAAGATATTTAAGTATCAATCTGTTTCTTAAGCAAGAATATGAGGTGTGTGATCTTTAATCCCTTGCCAAGTGAAACAGTTTTAAGATTCAATAAATGTTGTCATACAGAAAGGAAGCACATGAGGCATTGTCCTATAGAAAAAGGAATTACACCAGTATTTGTTAGAATTATAATCAATAGGTCACAATTATTAACATGAAAGGATAAAGAGCAGATGGCATTGATACTACATGCTGGTTGGCTAATTTCACAAGAACAAATACCACTACATGGATATCGGAAAAGGTGTATGGACATGCCTATTGAACAGAGTTTAAAGCATTACAGTTTTGTGAATCATGCCTTATGATTGAAACCATCTTTTGTAGATTATGTACCTGAAGGCTATTAATCATGACCCTAAGTTTTGGTGACCATATGAGAAGTACATAACCATCTGTATGAAGTTACAGAATTATTCTGGATTTGATTTGTAGTAGGGTAATTTTACAATCACATAATTAATGCAAAGTTAAGTTTTTGCCGTTCAAGGTTCATGATCGATGTCAGAGAACCTTATAAAAAAGAATGTAGTTCATTGGCCCGGTTTATTCCATCCTGTAGTGAGGTGAGTCCATCGCGGTTGCAAGAGGGCAGTCAATGTTACTGTATATATATTAGGTCACATGGGACAATACGGACATTTATCAAAAAAGTCTGGCAGTAGTTCTTTCAGCCATGAGATTTTTTCCTGCATGATCCTGAACAGTTAGCGATGTTATTCCTACATGATGTTCGGGTTGAGGTTGGGTGATCATTTGCGCAAGTTAACAAACTAAGGTCAGACACTCGTTGAGGGAGCAGAGACAATTTTTTCACGTTGTTGTGCCACAGTGTTAATTATGATTGAGGGATTTGCTCTCAATACGGACAGGGCCAATTTTATTCCAGACGTTCTAAGTGTACCAGGGATTGCAACAGATTTAGGACTTTCAAGCGATGTGACATACGTCTCCCAACAAGTTGCTTGGGGATTGAGTCACCAAGATTTTAAAACAGTCCGGCTCGTGACTCTGAGTAATATGTGTAAGTAGTCAGGAGGTGTAGTGCTACGTTGACAGATTCAGTGGGGACAGTTGTTCAGGTGGATGTTTTGGAATCTTGGTTTGCGCGGCTTTGGGTTGGACTTTAATAGTCGTGCGTTTGGGGACGGTCTGTACGCTGGCTCTGGTTGCTCAACTTGCAAAACACTATACGGTTGCTTGTTGGTATTGTTGGTGTCAACATAAGTTCATCTGATTCAAGAGGATGAAACTGTAGATCCAGGGGTTGGAGAGTGTCACTCAAGTTTGATGGAACACAGTGATTGGTTGACAAGTCGTGCCAACAGGGGTGTGACAGTTTGTGGGTCTCACTGTCAAGATAGAGTTTCAGTTCTGGGTTCTTGTGAAACAGTTTAGAACAAAGGTCGCACAGTGTCACAATTGGGTTGTCACTGTGGTTCATGCATCTCTTGTTAGTACAAGAGTGAAGTGACACTTTGTCTAAGACTATCATGCGGCAAAAACTGCACAAGAAGTATGAAGCCAGCATTAAAGAATAAAGGGTGACAATGGAAAAGTTGCAGAGAGGGTTGTTGCTTGTTTTAAGATAGGTATCGTGACTTTTAAAGTTGATTTTGTTTAAAAATGGAAGATTGAAAAGTTTGGGGGTGCCAAAGCCACTCCTGATTTTCATCACTGACCCGAATTAACTGTAAACAGGGGTGTCTCTTTCAGTAAAGGCCTGAGTCCGCGCGGGGGACTTGAAGAGGGTCCCAATTTACTGTTCTTGAACAAAAACGGGTTACTGTTTTCCCTGGGGGTTGCCGTTG
>JAMKCH010057959.1:0-17565 GCA_023653785.1 Ophioderma brevispina | reverse complement strand
GGACGCATACAACGTTCCAGAATGTTTGTAAATGAAAGACGTCCTTACTAGTAGAAAATTGTGAACAAAAACCATCCTGTCAGCAAGCCGCCAGAGTAGAGAAGGATGCTAAAGCATCATTACCATTATGCTCATAAGGTGAGGAATGCGTGTTATATATATATATATACAACCTGTATATGCTTCGGACATAGAGGTGCTATATGATATACATGAATATGTCTTGGAGTGTAATTGGGGCCAAAATTGTTTCAGCATTCCATAGAATCACACGGCGTGAAACCCCGCAGCAACTGAGACTTCCGGCTCACTTTCAACCTAGATGACCAGTGTGGCCAAGTCATGTCACTAGTTGGATCATTTCGTAATGTATTAAAATGGATACTAAAAATAGAAAGTACTCACCAAAAATTGTGAGATGTTCTTAATTTTATACATGTATACTACGATGATCCAACTAGTAACCCTCATCCCGGCCCTTCCCCTCAAGTGGGAGCCTTGGGGGGGGGAGTACAAAAAGAGCAAAGGATCATGGATGCCAGTGATGATGAGGATGGGCGTACCTATGCTAGCGTGGGACGTACTAGGCATGGGAGCACCGAAATTTTTTGTGGATAAGGGGTGTCTGATGGGCTTTTTTGAGACAAAAAATGCAACTAGTTGGATCATTCGTAAGTCCATGTATAAAATAGAACGATCATACAGATTTGTGGCGAGTCTAAACAGCTGCCACTACCAGAAGCAGAACTTACAGCTAAAAATAGAAAAATTGTTTGGCATGCAACCAAGTCACTGCGCAAGTGCCATGGCCCGTTGTCCCAACTGAATAATTAATTAGGTCTCCCAGGCAGAGTGAGGAGGAAGAAAAAGCCACATGGCCCGGTCTGCTGCAGGCGGTGCATTGCATGCTCGAGGCAATGTTTTGATTTTTGATCAAGGTTTGACACCACACTCACAATGTAGAAGAAACAAAACAGCGTGAGGGCAAAACTTGGGGGTTTGACTTTATCGCTTAAAATATAGAGCAACAGTAGCAGAAGCAGAAAACCTTTTGAGAAAATGAATTGAGCACAAAACACTATGTTGAAATTTCAGTGATTTTGGGGTCCGGGGAGGGGCAGACCTTTGTGAACACTAGATGACGGGTGGACTATTAATCTTCCAAGGTTACGTTAGTCTGTAATATGGTCATTTTCGTTCTGTTGTCATGTTAACAGAAAATCGGGAAAAATGGGTTTTGCTAAAAAACGAATACAAAAAAGGATTTTGACTTTTGCAAATGGTAAAACTTTGGTCTTTATGTAAATCTGTTACATATGATTAATGTAAAGCAATTAATCACAGATTTAGAATATGTAAACACAAACCAAACTTAGAATGACCTGACAAATTAAAAATATAATATTCACTGTTTGTGCACTGTGGCTTGATTTTAGGTCTGTTGCTGTGTCCATTTGAAAAAAAAAAATAGCTTTATTTCTTTGATAATATGGGTTGTCATTATGGATAGAAAGGGAAATGTCAAGCTGCCAAAAATTGGGGCAGGTGTCCTAGAATCTGTGATTGGTCAGTTTGAAAAAAAAAAATGCAAGCTCATTTTATTTTGCTGTATGTAATTCCTACAACAAAATTAATTGATTCTCCACCTCCCAACAGTGTTGAAGGGGAAAAATTGCTTATAACACAAATTCCATTTTTGGGTCAAGATTATGGTTAAATGTGAAAATCTTACAAGTTGGCAGTGTTAAAAATGGATTTCTTGGCCCGCCCCCTGTAAATGGATTGTTTGTGTATTGACTCCTGACAACTATCAACTGGGTTAGAGTTTGTCAGTGAAATGGCTTTTTCACAATCAGTTGCGTAACTAGTTTTTTTTTAAAGGAGAAAGGGGGGGCCATACATTTTCAAGGGGGAAAGCCGGCAAGCATATATTAAAAATTGTTGTATATATAGCCCGATGTTGTTTTCACTGTGTACATAAATTATAATACGTGTGCAGAGAATCACTAATTTTCAGGGGGAAAGAGGGGAGAAAAATTACCCAGATGGGGGAAGCTTCTCCCTGCCCCATTGGGTACACCACTGTTCACAATAGGATAATTTCATAGGAAGCATACTAGGTATTCGAATGTCACAGGCCACTATTAGAACATAAAACTGGGAAAATAAGTGAATAAGGATTTTTTTTTCCTGACCAGCGGTCTCGGTTTTGTGTCGCCTGCTCACGGCAGGAAAACACTAGGATCACTGTCCACGGTTGTGTTTATGATGTTGATGATGATGTCGTCTGTTGTTGTCTTTTGTTATTGTATGGTGTGAAAAAAGGGTTAACATTTGCCGTAAATCTGCAACTTGATGGATTTAAACCAAAACTTGAGTCATAGTCCAACATGGGATTCTCATTTGTTGATTCAGGTCAAAGGTCACATGCCAAGATCAAAGGTCAATGGGGCCTATTATTTACAAACCGTGACGGCAGGAGACACATGCCGTCTGAGGACCGATGTAGTTTTTTTATACGAAGAGCATAGGTGCATCAGCCAAATGGAATACGGTCCTGAATAAGGTACCTAACCAATATTATAGACTCTGTTAGGTCAAAACGAAGAAAAAAAAGTTGTTTCCAGTAGGCCGCACTCATTTGTTTTGGAAGCCATTTGCATTTTTTATTAGAAATGCCTCGGAGATTAGGAAAATTTCACCTAAAAAACTGTTTGATTCAAGAAGTGATATTTTTGTCTTATAGAAACCAAAATTTGACAGTCAAATATGATTTTAAACTGTCTTGACTTGCAATTTGACCAATTTGAGCCAGTTATGGTGGATGAAAATCCTTTAAAAAATGATTTTGCATTTAGGTTTTTAGACATACTTCTGGAAACAAACTGGATTTTTTTGGCCCTATAACTTACTGAAGAGCATGATTGAAAAGTTAGTTTGTCACAGCATTGTGAATAAACATTGTCATTTGCTTATTTACGGTCATAAACACTGGGTTTTTATGTTATAGCCTGTAGTCACCAGAGGGAAATAACTAGCATCAGGGTTTGTAAAAGTAGCCAGGGTAATGCTTGCAACTAATAGTATAAGTAGTAGTAGTAAAACCAAAGTTTTTTTTAAATCCGTTTTTTTCCCGTAACGGCGATTTATGACCGGATTGACTTCACACTCAGCAATACAGCTGTGTGAGGATATATCGGAGCCAAAGATAATTGACCAGATGCCATTTCATGACATCAATGTGGCTGGATGACCGGGGGGCCCATTAGCTTTCCAGAGCCGATACCCTTGAAGGTAGATCTTCTTTTTAGTCTGCCAGGGTGATCATCCTACCTCTATCGGATTTCATTAGAAACCCGATGGGGGGATGGTTAGCCACCGACGACCTGTCCCTGGGACAGGGAATACTGGTTACCAGAAGTCATTAGCACCCTCAAGAAAACATGATCTGGAACTAATCAAAAAAACTAAAAAGCCATTGGTGTTTTTTCCAGAAATATTTCAGTTGGCTCTGCATTATTTTAAGAATCAGATAATCTTGGGAGGGTATAATGGTGGGATTAAGAGTTCAGATTTATGGTTACAAACTTAGGATTCGGGTGGGGGGTTTAGGGTGAGGTCTGTGGTGGGTAGGGACTAGGGTGAGGATTATGCCAATTCGTGATGCTTACATGAGGGTATCACATTAGGCAAAAAATGTTTGTTTCCAGTAGGTCGTTCTTGTTTGATTTGGAGCCATTTTGAATGCTTCATTTTTAGGTTGTCCTGAGAAATCGGAAAGACCTTTGGGCAGATATTTGTGTGTGTCAGTAGTCTGGTGTTTGTGTCAAAATTTGGTCATACACTTTTGGTTTAAATGTTTCGCTTTTAGTGCAGTGATGGATCAAATTCATACTTAATATTTATGTATTATCGGATATATATGAAATGAAGTAAAGACATTTTGCTTGGCTATTTGAACCAATGACTTAAAGACTAACACCACTGTATTTTAATACACACATTTTCCGGGTATTAATATGGGACCCCAAAACAGGGAAGCAAAATAGGGAGGACCATTATCAGGCACAAGGCAATGGATAACCTGGTTGGCATGGAACCATTTCATCTAAATGCTGCATGTCGGAGATTAGCCAGTGCATCCAAGGTAAATAACATATGTTAAGCATGAGGCAAAGTTTGTGTGTCGGTTTTTTAAAATGACCACCTTTCATTAGAAACAGTAAGATTTTTTTGCTTTTAAAGAGACACCAGGAGATTTACAGAAGGCGTGTCCCCAATTTTTTGTTGAAACCATGATTTTTGCATATTTAGAACACTAATCACACATAACTACTTGATATCCCAAGTGAGCTCCTGAAGGAAGCTGCGATTCTTAGTTGTCGGTCTTAAACCAACTGGCGACCAACAAACAAAAATAAATGGAAATCAAGGATCTGGCCAGAGGAATGGAAGAAATCAGTCTTTTATTAACTCTACCTAAGAAAGGATGGATGCTAGGAAGCAAGAAACACCGACACAATCTCTTTGATACCACATGCCAGTAAAATTCTACTGCATATCATCAATGAACGCCTGAAGCCCCGCCTGGAACGGAAACTCCCAGTTGAACGGGCCGGTTCAGGAAAGGGTCGACGGTGTGGCGGGTACGCGTACCCAGAAGACCAGATTGCCATGGTTTTATCCGTAATATCATTGAAAAATCTCGCGAGTTTCAAAGGAAGATTTGTGTTCAGATTACGCTAAGGCGTTTCGATTGTGTGAGACATACCAGTCTGTGGATAGCACTTCAAGAGATGGGTATTCTTTACACTTGATAAACTGATCGCCAATCTGTATGATGGGCAGGCAGCATGTGTCCGCACTGAGAAGGGGTAACGTGAGTGGTTCAACTGGGGGACAAGGGTTAGGCAGGGGTGCATCTTTCTCTGCGCCTCTTCAATCTCTATGCAGAATTCATTATGAGACGTGCATTAAGTGGCATGGATCGGGCGGTTGGCCGTTGGTGGCCGGTTTGGTGAAACAATCTTCGTATGCTGACGACACCAACCCTCATTGCAACCAGGATTGACAGAGATGACCAGAGCTTCTAACAAAGTTAAAATGGAAAACGAACAGCTTGGATTGCGCCCTCAATGTCGGCAAGACTAAGGTGAGGCTATTGGTCCTGAAAGCAGGAAGGAGCTCTTACTGTTTGATGGAAAGGAGGTGGTGTTGTATCACAATTCAACTTTCTTGGATCTTTGATTACAAGGAAGGGTTGGCTGTGGCATTGAGATCCGGTATCGGTTGGCAATGGCAAGATAGCAATGGCCAATCTATCCCAAATTCTGGGCTGACAGAGGAATTACTAGAACTACAAAAAACTCGTTCTAGTCCAAGCTCTGGTTTTTCCAATAGACACATAGCAAAGTGAGAAATGGACCCTCACCCAAGCAGACCGTAACAGAATTGCAACCTTTGAGATGTGTGTGTGGGGAGGCGTATCTTCGCATCCCAAGGACTGAGAAGGAGACAAACTCAAGTGTGCTCAGGAGGTTGGGGTGACAAAACGCTTGTTACAGAACATCTGCATTCAGACTTAAATATTTTGGTCACATGTATCAAGGAGTGGTGGAGGAAAACAACTTGGAGAAGGTGATTAGCAAGGAATGCTTGAAGGAAAAGAAGAAGGGCCAGACCAAGCGGCGCGATGGTTCGACCAAATCAAGGTTGTTACAGGACACCCTCTTCGACTGTGCTTTTCTCTTGCTGAAGATCATCATCTCTCGCATCGCATCTCTGAGGTCAAGAGCTGTCAGCCATGACAGGGGCGAACCAACCAACCAATCACACAAGAAGTGAATAAGAGGAAAACACCATCTTTAATAATTAAAGATGATTAACTGTAGTATTTTCGGTCGTGCACGACAGAAAATCAAAGTGTGCTTTTCTATGGAGGGCCGATCAGGACAGCAGACAAGTTTAAAATGTTTTCGTTTTTGGTTTCCCTTTTCACTTGTTCGTCCAATAAATCTTCGAAACGTTCTCGGTAGGTGTCCTACAACCTAATCAAGGTATATTAGAGCAATTTGTATCTTCAGAAAAATCTACTTGCCCTTTTAACCTTTTTTTTGAGTTAAAATTGAACCATATCATAGCCAACGTGGTTTACTGTGTTTGTGACAGGGACTGTCTTTAATGAAAAAAGTGCAATACACATATGCTTTTTTGCCCTTGCACCGGGTTTCCATTTGCAGGAGAGGTTCAAAAGACATGGATAGATGAGTGTTATATAACAATGCATTAACCTCTTGCAAGGAATTGATTTTGTTTAGAAAGCATCAACCTAATCGAAATATTGCGTAAGTGCTCCCATTAATATTGATGTCAGTCCCGAGGCTCTCCTGCAAATGGCCAAAACTGTTTAAAGAGCAAATTATGCACACAACGCTAAATCAACATGCATTTCATGTTAATGGTTTTTTACTTCCGTAAAAAAAAAAATCAAGGGCTAATTTGGAGAGTTTATGGTCCTTGCACGTTTTGATGATATGTAGTGCCAGATTGTGTTTCAAACCAAAGGTACATGTGTCGGCACACTGGATGTGATGGAAATTGAAAATTCCAATTTTCATGGATAAATGGCACTCAGTGTATGAAAGTGGCGTTAAACGAGTTTGCAGAATCAAAAACTGGTGAAAAATGGTTAGGTCGCTGTGTAGGGTCTGGTGTCGCAAAAAAATGGAAGACCCCGTACATTGAAGCGTATGCAAAATGTTGCGCTCGGTTTGGACATTACACTTTCAAAACAGGTATATTAATATATTAATTAGGATGACAAGCCGTGTCACTAGATATACATATTAATTAGGCTTATATGGGATTTTTTTTAAAAAACATCCCCACAATGAAAAAAAAACTTCCTCTTTTTTTTAAATTTAGATGAAAAAATGTCCACAAAATTGGTCGCACAAAAACACACCAATAAATTAGCAATGATTAGTTGACAAAAATCAATGCATGGTGTAATCCAACCGATATGTGTCTCATTGCGAATGACAGTTTTATTAATTATAAAATTTAATATGATAAAAGTTTGGGAAAAATATATTGTACATGTGTACAACATTAGCCCTACCTACCGATAAGTCAGCCAGTGATTGATGATATGAAATCCTTTACTTATCTGTCGGTTTTGGTTTCTTCTAGGATGGCACAAATAACGGATATGGGAATGTAACACTAGGCAAGTGTGAGAAGATTCTATCAGGACATCTGCAGTCAATCACATGTGTTAAATGGTTCCCCCTGGGTCCGGTGGCACAGGATACTCTTACAGCCCTCTCAAGATAGGGATATTAAAGTATGGAGAGCAGATGATGTAAGTACTTTCTTCAATGGTGGTATTACCTAGGCTTTTTGAGCAGGGGGATCTAAAGATGTTAATTTTGTTGAATATGCTTCTAAGCTGATGAAGTACTTTCTTAGTTAATACCTCACCACCACACATGCACACCGCATGCAATTATGACATTCCAACGCAAATGTGGCACAGACGCATGGCAACAGACACATGCATGTGCACCGAGACATGCAGTGCACAGACACACACATTAATGCACTCATACCACACACACAAACTCACAGACAGACAGAATACAGACGTGCATATTCAAGGCTTTGTTGCTTGGGGCATTTTTGTCAAAAAACACCATCGAATAAATATGCGCTATTTAAGGAATAATGCATGGGCCTTGGTAGATAGTGGGGATTAAGGTCAGCTTTTGAGTTTATAGCGACACCCATTATAAAAGGTTGCGGAATTCATTTCCAGTATGTTTTTTAACGTAGTTTACCACAGATGACGTATGCTAGCTTAGTGACGTAAATTGCACATTGTCACCCATACATGATCTACAAGGTACTGATTTAATCAGTGTTGCCAACGCCGCGGTTTACCCGCACATTGGGATACTGTTTACATGCCTGCCGCGCCTAAAAAAAGGCCGCCGCGGGTTTCCCCAAATTGGGTACTTTTATCGTCCCAAGGTAGCGGCACCGGCGCGGGCACAACGGGTTTCCTTTATCCCTCTGTACATCATTATTTCGATTTATACCTGGACGATCTACTTCCTGGACGATATACGCTATTGTTCCCTTAGGGCAATTATCTTTAATCCGTGCATTAACACACAAGGGGTGATTGAGATCAGCTTCGCCCCCTACCCGGATCTTAATTATTAAACAGGTTAACCGTGCAGAGTTTTCGTATATAGGCCTACACACGTAAATGTTAAACTAGCAGTTTTGATAGTTTGTTTTCCATTTTTTTTTATTTCACAAGGCAACCATTATGAACCAAAAGGAGTGGATTTTCACTCGTTGTCGTTTGGTCCTTCGTTTCACTGCCAAAAGTGTTTTGTCCTTCGTGTTAACTCCTCAAATGAGTGGAAATCCCCTCTTTTTCGAGTGATTTTTACTTGTAAGTGGAAATTCATTCCTTCTTTAAATTCCAATTCCTTTCTTTATTTATTCTGTTTATTCCTTTTCTATTTCTTCTTTATTTCTGTAACACTTTTTAAGGATGTGATCCTGGCCATTGAATGAGAGTAGCACAATCTTATGTTTGAAACCGGAGAAATAATGTCGTGAAAACTCCTTTCAAGGCAGCGTCAAAGTCACTCACTATATATAGTCCGTAGATCAGAAAATGAAAATCCAGTCCTTATTCTAAAACCGAAAATCTTTTAATGAAGTTAAACTTTTGTACTCCATATTGGCAGCCGCGAAAAACAGTAAATTACAGTGCCCACTTAATGACCTAATTTAGTTTATACTGTGTGCGATTCTTGTGTGAGCACGGTCAAAGACTAGTTACAAGTTATCGCTGCAAAGTAACACTGAGTGACGGCTGATTGATTATTGATAAAGCTCGGCGACATGAATAGGGATTAATAGTAGATCGTCCAGGAAATAGATGTCAGGATTTTTCCCTTTATTCGAGCTCCAAGGAAAGTTTTAACAGGTCCGTAATGATTATCGCTTCCTTTCTTCTTGAAAATTCTTTACCTGCATTCACTACACGGGGGAGGGGGTTATTCGGTACTCGCTAGAGGTATGACACAATAGTAGTAACAAACTCTCTATTCATCCATGATCTGAGGCTTTGTCAGCTTTGTGGCTCTACAAGAGGGGGAGTAGGTGTCACTAGGTTATAACAACACCTAATTATCCAAACAAAAACGTGGACCGTCAGGGTGGTCCAAAGTGAGAGGGCATTTTAAACTACTCAGCTGGAGGATTGGTCCTTACACGACGGGGAGTAGGCGCTCATCAGGTTAGTCAGGTATTAACAGCAAATAATTATTCTAACAAAAGTGGACCGTCATGGTGGTACAATGTTCAAGGCGTTAGGGTTCATTCCCGGCCATAAGTGGAAATTAAACCAAGAGGGGTGAATGGTGTGTCTTATGGAATAGCCCAAGCCGTAACCGTTTCTCTCAACACAGCGCGCAGTGGTTGGTTTGCTGCGTAAGCACGGCGCGTGTCGTCACTGTGGAGGCGCACACACACGCATATAAAAATTGTGCGTCCCGCGATATGGTACCAGTGTTGCATTCCCAAGTGTTTTTTAATTGTCTGATCGGTCGATTTTTTGCAATAATTATGCGAAAACCATTTCGACTTGAAGAAATATGCTTCTAATAAAGATTCCTGCATACCATAATGCTGACAAAAAGTCCCGATGAACCCCATGTTTAATTTTGCTTTAGGAAAAGGAGATATTTGCGTCCGTGAGATAGCATGTGCGCATCATCAGGTGTTGTGTTGTTTTCACTCATAAGGTGATGAAGTATAAAAATACTCGCTGTTGTCTCATAATATGCTAAGGGATTTCCCAAATACGACGATACGATAAACCAAATATGGTGGTGCCCCAAAACTAGTTAATGAAGTGCGTATGCTCATTATAAGACTTTGGGCACCTAGATTTTTGGTGCGGTTGTTTACGCCGTTTCGGGAGAAAAAAGCGAGGAATCTTCGGGTATGGGTTCATCTGGGTTTTATTTAGTCATTGTTCCCGGTCACTGGGGTGAAACTGCGTGAGGGCAATTTAACCTGTGAGGCTGTAAGGAAAAAGGACCACGCACGAATCCTTTTCTGTGGCGAATATAAAATTCAAATGTTTGGTAAATTCCATTAGTGCCGCGGGTATCGAGAAGGACTATAAAAAGGAAATTTTGAAATTATTCGTCCTTTTTTCGGAAAAATAGACGCCCCCCCCCCCTCACATTAAATAATAACAAAAAAGAAATATAAAATAAAGAAATGTTAAAAATCAGGACTAATATGGCATTTTGTAAAATAGCCCCTCACACGCGCTAACGAAAAATGTTGAAAAAATTGGGATACTTTGTGGCATTTGCCGCGCCTTGGCACGGCCCTTTGCCGCAGGTAGGCGAAATTTTTGTTAGCAACACTGGTTTCATGCGTATTCCTTCACTATCTGATCGAGTTACATATCTATCCCAATTTTTTAAGGATTCTTGATAAGGTCTTTTTGTAGTCATCTGTGTTAAAAGAGCCAGTTTCTTAGCATCAATGTAAAATGCTATAAAGGAGGACAGGGCTGTTCTGAAAATTTGTATAAGTGCAAAACTATTCATAAAAGGAAAATTAGGTGATGACTTCTAAGAAGCATAATATTAATTAGCTTTGGGGACTTAATTAATGTTTTTGAAAAGAAAAAACACCAAACGGTTTTAAAAAATCCCAGAAGGCAACTTTTCCCCATCGCATGATGGCGCGCACGCAAACAATGCGCACACACACACACACACACGCAAATGGAATTTCTACTTGGAGCTATCCACCATCAGTGGTGTAGTGTAATATGAGGCAGGGGCCAGGGTCCTTTTCCAATCTAAGTTAAAATTGAACCAATTTCACTGAAAAATACTGCCGCAGAAAAGAAAATATGGTCACTGAAACCAACAAGAAGTCCTAAAAGTGATAACCAAAGGGATGACCCCCATACTATGCTGGCGGTTACTTAATAAAAATGTTATTTGAAAGAAAGTGTGTGATCAGTGATCCATTCTACAAATATATTGAGAGCATTAAGCTTAAGCAGGGTTGTTAAGTCGGAAGAAATTAAGGAACTGTTTTTTGCTGTATCTATTAATATTGTCCCAACATATATAAACAGTATAAAATATTTGACAAGGAATGATGAAAGGATCAAAATATAAACTATTTTTCCCCAAAAACATTTTTTGAGAAATTCATAAAATGGTGATTTTCACTCATTTTTTGGGGGTTCCAATAAAAAAATATAGGAAATGTTATAAACATGTGACTTGTTCGTTTTTGTATTCCAGATTCATAGTTCTAGGGTCGGGAATTCCCCCCCACTTTTAAGTTCTGCCATATTGTCCCCTGTGAACGAAGTTCGGGAGGGGACTATTAAATGGGCAATCCCGTCCCGTATGTCGTCCGTATGTTCGTTAGTATTGTCCTGATAAAAATGTTAACCATGGAACTTTGGGCATATCTTTTTTTCTGGATGAGCTAGAGTAGCCCAACTTAAGTATATTGTAGGAGGGGATCCCCCCTACTCAATCACATGTTCAATCTTCCCCCAGGGTCCTCCCTCGGGTCTGACAGGGGCGTTAGGGCTGGCTAAAAGGTCAAGGAAAAAGGGTAAATATTGCACCAGAAAATGTCCACATTGTGTACAATTTATCTGAGATCCGTAAAGGGCTACGATGATGTACTTGGTGGAAAGAGTGCAGGTTGATGAATTCTCAACCTGGATTGATTTTGGGTTGTTTATTATGTTGTAAAATATTGCTAAATAGAATCGAATCGCACAATTTATGATTTTTTCCCGCAAGCTGTGTACAAGTTTTGGGAGTTCTGTAACGGGTTAGAATGGATTAACTTGGTGGAAGGAAGAGGGTGAGGAGTTCTCACCCTGACTAGGATTTTGGGCCAATTTTTTTCTAGTTCTGGTCTGTTCACATGGGTCATCTTTGGGTTGCAAGCCTGTTAATTTCTTGGAAAATGTGAAAATACGTAAAATACAATGTTTCGCCCCTTTCCAGACCCAGTAGGGTCCCACCCCCAAATATTTAAAACCGGGTCACATGATTTTTCAAAAATAGTGTTTGCCAAATTTAGTAATGATCATATTTGTACTCTCAAATTTATGGAATTTTCAGGGATTTTTGATGATGAATTTTAAGATTTCTTGCGTCATTTTCTTCAGAACCATGTTTTTTCAAGTTCTTTTGGGGCGACTAGTAGTGATGGCAAAATTACGGGGGAATTGTTCAGTTTTAGTCGTCACTTATTGATCGCGACATTCGGCGTGGTCATATTTTACGCATCGCTAAATACGAGTTCGCCTTGTTATTCAAACAGTATTTGAAAAAAAGGCCAAAATCTGGTGTTTAATTTGGAAACCAATCCCAAGATTGTTCAAAGGTTGACATAAATCACGATTTTTGAAACAAAAAAATTAAAAAAATAAAAATACCAACCTAGATTTTGATATGTTCTATACGATGCATTAATTTCTTACCTGTTGATGATATGGATTTCCCGAGTCAAATGTAACTGGGAACCAAAAATCACGATTTCGCCGAGGGACAACACGGAAAATCGCCATTTTGTCCAATATTGTCCGTGTCGCTACAAAATTAGCCGTCTTCCAAAACACAAGCATCTATTATTCTTCAACTGCTTCTTCACCAGGGGTCAATAACCTTAACTGGATTCTTATTATGCTCAAAATTCAACAATTTGAGCCTCAAATCGTTGAAATTAAAATCCCATTCGGTTTGCACAGCATATCTCGTGGGCAACCATTTTACAAGTGCATACAAGTTACATGGGTATGCGTCATCGAATCGAGATCAAGGCATTTCTGATGCGTTCATTACTTCCAACGTTTGCTCGCGCGCACGAACCGAAGAGCACAGTGCGTATTGCGTCATACGCGAAATTACCCGCCCTTTGCAGTTCAGCCCATGTGATTTTTTTGGTTTTCAAAATGCGTAAAATTGTAAAAGTAATAACATGAAACAAATGCGGAAAACATCAATCTACATAGATTTGTTGTTGGTCGGGCGGTTCTGTTGGGAGTTTCATGATTCAACTAAAAAAAATTCTGGTCACATGTTAAAACTTTGGTTAATTGGTGATTTCTCGGTACTTTGTGTGTGTGATGTGTGGATTTCCTGTGAGAGTTTAATGCGAATGAGTTAGTAAGTGGTTCGTAGTTGTGTAACCTATAAAAGTTGATACCACGTCTTATCTTTGTCGTAACAGGGTGATTATGTAGAGAACACTCCAAGGGTCATGGTCATTGGTGTCAATACCATGGCATTAAGTACAGATTATGTGAGCGGACAGGTGCATTTGTTTTTTTTTTTTAACCCCAGCAGGCATCGTTGTACATAAGATGTCCAAGATTCAGGTATGTGATATCTGTCATGTTTTGACAGAAGTTCCAAAAAATTAAAATTTAGTTTAGAATGATGGTTGTATGGATTTGCCTTTATTTATTCATCATATGTGTGCTTTGTAGCAAATAATGCAACAATGGGGTACCCTTGGAGTAGAGCTAAAGTCACACTGAGTAGCCTAATCCTCTGGGTTTACCCATGAGTCAGCAAATCTGGCTGTGTAGAATGTGATTGTTAGAAAATAGATTACTGAGTTTAAAAAGTGAAATGTGGTATTTTTCTAAAACAAATATATGTGATCAGGGGGGGAAGGACGCCCGATGTCAATACTAGAGTGGGATTTTAAGGTGCCGAGCTTCCGTTTGACCTCTTGGAAAAATCCCTAAATCGGATTAATATCCCCGATTGATTCCTCCAAACGCTTGATGATTCCCTTCAATTTTACCATAAGGGCAAAAGAAATCATTTTAGCAATGTTGTTATGCGCACTTTTAGTTCGAGAAGACATTTTGGAGAAAATGCATTGTTGAAATTCAATTTTCGGGCACCATTTAAAAAATCACTAGACTGCTAGAACATCTAGAACCTGCTAGAATGCCCCCCCCCCCCGATGTTGAGTTTTTACTTTGCTTCATGTGAATCTTGTTCAATGAATGATGGTGTGTGGGTATTTGGGGGGGGATGGGTTTGAGATTACTTTCATGCTAATATTTTTTGTGATATTTCAGCTGAAGAATTATCAAAGAAGGCTCTGGAAGTATAACTCTGTAAAAGTAGTATACTTCACCTTTTTTGTCAATCTTATTATAGGATGATGGGTAAACATTTGTAAGTGCCAAAATGTTAACGACTGGAAGACCACTATATGTTGTCTTGCCCCTTAGCTGCTATAGTCAGACTAAGGGCACGAACGCTTGTCATATATAGCATATATATAAACGGACATCAACAAATAAAAAAGAAATAGTCCTGACATTTCGCCATTGGTGAAAGTCAGGATAGAAATGGGTGCAGTGAACAAATTGCTAACATGCATGGAATGAAAGGAACATACGATGAACGAACAACTTGCAGAAAGGGAAGGTACTAGTAAAGTTAAGTTTGCCGAGTGCCACCAAACAATACCGATTGAGGACTGGATGTGCACCAAAACAATGCATAACATAACACTGCCGCTCACAAGTATTTGCACACATGTAGCCTACAGAGTACTCGCCATATTGCAGTAAAATACTGACAAGATCAATGAAATTGCTATTTGAATATATATCCATATTACTCTTTTCTAGTTAGAAAATTCATGTTTCTTAATTAAGATTAATTATTATGACCCCTCAAAGATTTTCATGAGGAAGTCCAAAATCTTGTTTACATTTGCTGTAGTGATTTCCTCATGAATAATAATGAGCTCAATATCGCTGACAACACGTTATGGGAAATTTTAACTTGCTGGAAAAAGGCTTTGCAAACCGGCGACACAGTTCTTTCTGATAGGAAAAACATGTGCTCATTGAACTTGGCAATCCTCAGACGGATCAATATTGGTTTAAATCTGCCTTGTTTTTATGCCACATTTTGCTGATATTTGTGAGTTTCAGGATATGGTTTGATTATGTGAATTGTTCCAATACAGTCAACTAAATCTGGTGAAACATTGCTTGAATTTTTCATGATACGGTTTGATTATTGTGAATTGTTCCAATACAGTCAAGAACCAGTAAACATTGCTTGGATCCACACTCGGCAGCTTTATTGCTTGCAGCGAGATCAAAAATACCCCCATTATCATTTTAAATCCCAAGTAAAACTTGATCAATAAGGTGTGCTAATACTTTTGAGCAGCAGTGTATGAGTAACACACAAACGTACAGTCAACGTAAGTCAAACGTTGCAGAGAGCGTAAAAGAGCAGAGAGCCTGATATCTATTCACATTTTCTTGCTTATCAGATCACAGGTCAGCCGTAGGTCCAACTAATATTGATAAAGAATGCCAAGGGCCTGGCCTTTTTTGTATTACCTTGACGGTCCGTTCAATGCCCATTCACTTTCTTTATTTTGGCAGTGATGCGTAGATTATTAGTTAGGTGGACTGTATCAGACGTTCTGGTGGTCATACTGTAGGAATTTTTAAGTATATGCGTTTTGGTCCGTTTTTGCTATATTCGCAATCAACCATTATCAGCGTCAAAGCATCCATGTCCAGCACTGATGTGTTAGCCACCCTCTCCATAGCACATCACCGGATGCCTACCATACATCAACGATTGAATAGCATACGGCTAGTGGACGAATTATGTTAAATACGCATAGCCAACACACAACAACCATACACGATTTGTTAACAGAGTCCGTTAGAAGTTTGTATATGCTCACCACCATACGAATAATGAATTTGACGGTCCTAAAATGATCACACAATGAACATCGCCGTATCGCCCCAAAATGGCGTTCGTTAGGCGACATATGTGCATATTGATTGATGCTGATTTTATCCCCCGATCCTGTTTAGCACTTGTGTAAACAGGTCAACAGAATGACAGAAAAGTGGGCGCTCCCCTTACTCGTCCTTGTTATGCCCTGCTTGTGCCACCATGGCAACATTATGAAACATTAGTCATTTTTCACTTTGAACCACACTGAGAAATTGAGTCATATTTCTCCATCCATCACAAAAAAATACCATGTAATTTACGATTTGCTACATTTTACAAAGAGGGCCCTGAAGTTTTTATGCAGTGAAGAACATACAGCTGGATAACTATTAATGACTGAACATATAAAATAACATAACAAATTCCTCATAGATTGTCTACTTTTGAGAAATAGAGATATCTGGTACTTGTCTTGCAAACCGGGCCATTCCAAGAGAGGGGTGTGAGGCCTATTAACAGAATTCTGCAGCAATTTTTGGCCTTCGTCAGGAAATAACGTTGATATGTTGGCAAAACTTGGTAATGTACAAAAAAGATGCAGGTTGAATACCTGTCACTGTAGGCCTATACTGAGCACGTCTTTGCATACATCCCTTGGCGTTCATGTTACGGTAGGACCTACACTGAGCGAAGTCTTTGCATTGCATCCCTTGATGTGCATGTTACTTGTAGGCCTACACTGATCAAGTCTTGCCATTACATCCCTTGATGTGCATGTTACGGAGAGTGCACACTGAGGCCAGTCTTTGCATTTCATCCTTGACATGCGCTGTTACTCTGGAGGCCTACACTGAGCAATTCTTTGCATAGCACTCCCTGATGTGCCTGTTGCTGTGGCCCTACACCAAGTCTTTGCATTACATCCCTTGATGGACTGGAACGGTTTAGGCCTACACTGATGCACGTCTTTGCATTACATCCCTTGATGTGAAATGTTTACTGTAGGCCTACACTGAGCAAGTCTTTGCATTACATCCCTTGAACATGCTGTTACGGTAAGGCCTACACTGAGCAGTCGTTGCATTACATCCTTGTGTGCCTGTTTACTGTAGGCCTATACTGAGCAAGTCTTTGCATTGCATCCTTGACGTGCATGTTACTGTAAGGCTACACCAAAGAAAACTTTGCATTACTTCCCTTGTATGCCTATTACCATAGGCCCACCTCAAGTCTTTGCATTACATCCTTGATGTGCATGTTCTGTAGGCCTACACTGAGCATCTTTGCATTACATCGCCTGACATGCCTGTTAGATAGGCCTACCCGAGCAAGTCTTTGTAATTAACATCCCTTTAATGTGCATGTTAACTGTAGGCCTACACTGAGCAAGCCTTTGCATTGCATCCCTGATGTTCATGTTACTGTAGCCTACACTGAGGCAAGCTTTGGCATTACATCCTTGATGTTGCATGTTACTGTAGGCCTACACTGAGCAATCTTGGCATTGCATCCCTTGAATATTCCAGTTACTGTAGGCCTACATCAAGTCTTTGCATTACTTCCCTTGATGACGGGTACTATACTGTAGGCCTACACGAGCAGTCTTGTATTAGGCCGAAAAAATCTTTTAAGGTTTGTTTGCCCTTTGGCCTGAAAATTGGTCGGTCAGTCGATTTTTTTTTTAACAATACAGGAGACATGCAATGGCATCAATTTTTATGTTATCTAAACAAGTTTA